>JAJPUD010001806.1:130406-186446 GCA_023553655.1 Myrmecobius fasciatus
GAGCATAGCTCCAAATTGTTCTCCAGAATGGCTGTATCCGTTCACAGCTCCACCAACAATGCATCAGTGTCCCAGCCCTCCCACAACCCCTCCAACATTCATCATTAACTTTTCCTGTCATTTTAGCCAATCTGACAGGTGTGAAGTGGTACCTCAGGGTTGTCTTGATTTGCATTTCTCTGATCAACAGTGATTTGGAGCACCTTTTCATATGACTATAAATAGTTTTAATTTCATCCTCTGAAAATTGTCTCAAACAGACATTCTTAAAGAACAGGTCAGACCACATCATTCCTTTGCTCAAGAAGCCCTATTTCCTCTAGAATAAAATCAAAACTACTCTATTTGGCATGTAAAGCTCTTCACAGTTTTGCTACATTACAATGAAATGTGTTCTTATGGCTACCTTTGTACAATATTCTTTATTCCCATCTTTAAGCTTTTTCATTGTCTCTCCTCGATGTCTGAAATGATCTCCCTCCTCACCTCTACCTTTTGGAAGCTCCTGATTTCCTTCAAAGCTCAATCATGTGCCATTTCTTCAAGAAGTCACTCAATTGTTAGTGCTTCCCCTATCACTCTTTATTTACTTTGTATATATACACAGACACATCTTCTGTGATATCTGAGAAAATGTTGTTTCCCCCTCCCCTATGTAGAATGTAAGCTCCTTGAGGGTAGGGTCTTTCTCATTTTTACAATTATGTTTCAGTGCTTGGTACATAGTAGATACTTAATAAATTTTGGTTTTCGATTCATGTTGTTTTAGTCTTTTTTTTTTCTTACTAGACTTCTGATTTTATTGGTATATGAAATGACTGGGATAGGAACTCTCTCTACCAATGTAGAATAGAATTTACTCTGCCTAAATTTAAAGGTTTAACGAATGATGGGTTGATTTTTGGACACCAATGTTCTCTTGGTAATACCATGTTGCTGTTTAGTCCAGAACCCTGTGATCTCAGCTAAATCATAATCACAATCTTGTGACCAAAAGTTCAATGGAGAGGCTTGTGGTGGGAATTAGCAGTTTTCATCATGTGATTAGCAATGATTTATAGGGGAGGAATGATATAACAATGTCACCATGTAGGATCTTTATTATCCAATCAAAAACACTCCAGTCCCCTCAGAAAAATGAGGGTCAGAGGGAGTTACTGAGTGAGGAGGTTAAGGGTATAGTTTCACTGAGTCTGAGGAAAACTCCAGTTTTCCTGAATCCACGTCTAGTCTTCTATCCATTACTCCACTTTCATTGCCTTTGTATAACTTTTTCACACTGATCTAGCCTTTTTTATTTCATCTATGTAGGGAAATCCTAGTATGATAAAGATTGTCAACTGTCTTCCACTTAAAGTCTTAGGGAGTCGCCTACTACATGGGAGTTTGTGACTTCCCCAGAAATCCAAAATAAGTATTGTGAGATTTAGGACTCAAATCCAAGACTCTTTGTCTACAAAGTTAGCTCCCTAGCCAATATGCCATCCTTATAATGATTAATTTGTTGGACTTATAGGACAGCGTACAACAAGCCTCCTTAATGAACAAAAGTACAACTCCACCCCTACTGAAACCCAAACCTTGAAGTTTGGGCTAAATTCAGTTCTTTGGCCCATTGGCTTGCTTAGAGTCCTGTCTGCATGGTGAACAGTTTTGTCCCATTTTCTGTGCCCCTCTCTTCCTGGATAGCTCTAAAAGGTACACCTAATCTGTCATGTAAAAGCCAAGGATTTATTAGAAGCTTTTGGTAGAAGTCTGTCTTTTTCACCTGAAACTGGGCCAAAGTCAGGGCCTATCTCAGGTTGCAAAATTCAAGAAAACTGCTGGCTGAGAAGAGAATGATGGGAAGTTAAGGAGGGAGCACTCAAAGGGGTGGAGGAGACGGAGCATGTCAGTTTGTGTTTTAACAGTCTAGGTTCAGTGACACTGAATGTTTGCCAGCAGTATTCCACTCAATTCTGAAGTCTGAGTAGATTCCAGAGGGAACTTTAATCCTGGACTTTCAGATCCATTTACATTCAACTCAAAAAGGTATGGAGAGATAGAGAGAAAGACAGACACACACAGAGAGAGAGAGAGAGAGAGAGAGAGAGAGAGAGAGAGAGAGAGAGAGAGAGAGAAAGACAGAGAGAGACAGAGAGAGACAGAGAGACAGAGAGACAGAGACAGAGACAGAGACAGATAGACAGAGATAGACAGAGACAGACAGAGAAAGCTAACTAGAGACAGATGCATAGAGAAAGACAGAGAGAAACAAGGAGACAGACAGAGGGATACTGATAGAGAGTTGCTGAGAGACAGAAATATAAGAAAGACACAGACAGAGCAGAGACAGAGACAGAGACAGAGACAGAGAGAACTTATTGTCCTTGAAGCCTCATGGCCTTTTTCTATTTTCCCCTGTCCCAGGAAGTGGGTATTTTGCCAGTTTTGAGAAGAACTGGAGATGAAGTCATCCTTAATCTCAGTTCAAAATTCAGAACCAAAAATAATGTTAATAACATACAGAGGTCTTGTCCCTACTCAAATGAGAGGACACCAACAATTTCCCAATGACCCAGTCCATCAATCTATCCACCAACAAGCATTTATTAAGCCCTCCTTATATTCCAGGACCTGTGTTTAAGATTAGGGACATAAACAAAGGCAAAGCCACTCCAGAAGAGTTGGTCTGTAGAAGTTCATATGATATGCAGCAGCATAGAAAGCAGTTGATGGGGAAGAGAACCCAGTGAAAAGCTTAAAAAGCACCATCCAAAAGGCAAGAGTACTTTGAGCTTCCATTATAGGCCCTAAACTAGGCTGCACTCCTGCAACATGTCACTTCCATTGTTGCTAAAGTCCTTTCTGTAATCAGAAGCCAATGTTCACTGTCATTCTACTGCTCCAAATCCTGTCCTTGGATCCCCCTTCTATATATAATAAAGTCAGGGTCATAGCTTTTAAAATAAGCTGTGTAGTGTTGATCTTCGCTAGGAAAATGGTTCTACTATTGCCACCATAATAAGTGATATGATTATGTAAGTAAACTGAGAGAAATGAAATGACTTGTCTAGGGTTACATAGCTAGTGAGTTTCTGAGGAGGAATTTGAACCCAAATCTTCTTGAATTCAAATCCATAGCCTTAATCTTTTTATAGGTGAGAAAACAGGCTCAAAGAGGGAAAATGACTTTCCTGCTATCATCCTTCCTCCATCAAAAGCTGTTGTGTCAGTAGCTGTGCCTGAAATACATTTACTTCTCACCCTAGTATCTCAGAATCCCAGACTTTTTAGAATTTTTGTTACTCAAGCACCAATTTCTGTTTAGTCTTTTCTGATTCTGCTTCCTCTCAGATACAAATACCTTCCTTCCCATCCCAAAGCTATATCATATCCATTTTATGTCTGTTTATAAATCTCTCTCTCTCTCTCTCTCTCTCTCTCTCTCTCTCTCTCTCTCTCTATGTATCTATCTGTTTGCCTGTCTATCCACCCAAACACACATCCATACACACTTACAACCACCTGCATCCATACCTCCCCCATATAAATGTTGTCCCTCTCAGTGCTCTTTCAATTGTCTTTGTATACCCAGCCTGACATATTCTAGTTACTTAATAAATGTTTGCTGATTTTTTAATTATACATTTTGCCTTTCTTTGTACACTTTGCAGTTCACATGATACCTTTGGGAACAATTTTTGTTGGCTTGTTGATTTGATTAAATATAATCTAAGTATAGACTAATGGGTCATGTATGGATATACACTTTTTGTTTCAGACATGAATGGATATTCATTCATTCTCTCTGAAAGCAGAAATCAGAAGGTTGGATCAGTCAATAAACATTAAGTGCCTACTATGTGCCCAGGCAATTTGTTAAGCCCTAGAGATACATATATGAAAAATTAAGACAATCCTTGACCTCAAGGTGCTTATAATGTAATAGGTGAAAGATAATACAGAAAAGGAAGCTGAAATGGGGTGAGGAAGGCTGAATAAGTGAAAGGACATGTTGGACTTCCAAGAAGTGCAAGGTGGTAGGAAATGAAGAGATGATTGGTCTGGGGGCCATCTTTAAATGCAGACTTTGGGAGGAATTCTTTTTTCCTTCAATCAGAGAGGCGGAGGATTCTGAGGATACTGACAATGTGTAAGTCCCAAGGCTAATATAATCTCTTAGGGTGATTAGTTTCCAGAAGAGGAGTTTTCCTAGAGGTATGATGGAGTTCAGTCCAAGGAGTGCAAACTGGTGGGAAATGAGATCGATAGTGAAGTAGCAGTTATTAATTGCCTACTCTAAAGTCAGGCATTCAAAGGGAATTCAAAGACAAAAATGAAACAACACCTGTCCTTAAAAGTTTGTGAGGGAAACTATTGTGTCCAAATATATACAAAGTAAATATAGGGAAGTGTTTTGTTGCTGTTGTTTTGTGGGGAGCCACTTGAAAAAATTGAGGGGATAGAATATGAGCTGAATTTAGAAGGAAACTAGGGATCTGAAGAGGTAGAGATTAGGAGGAAGTGCAGTCCTAGTAAGGAGCAGAGCCTGGACAAAGCCACAGAGTTGGGGGATGAAATATCACACAAAGAATTCACAAGGGCAGTTGGGTGGATCATAGAGTATGTGAAGGATAGCAATATATGCTAAACCTAGAAAGATGGGCTAGAACCAGGTTGTGACATGTAAAAAATACTTGGGATGAATGGCAAGTGAATACTTCCCAAGCATTGAACAGGTGAGTGGATATATAAAGGATGCTAGTGGAGATATAAAGCATGCTAGACACTGGGTGGAAAAAAAAAACAAAACTCCAGAATAACTTGTTAGTAAATGAGAAAGATAGAAAAAAAAAGAGGAATAAGATGCATAAGTATTATATTTATTAGTATAACACTTATGAATAAGAAGAATAAGTATGTAGATAGCTGGGTTGGGGTGGAGTGGGTCACAGCTAGTGGTCAAGGAAATAATGGTGCAAATTTCCCTTGCCTTTATTATTGTGATCTGGCATGGCAGAATGAACTATAGACATTTAGAGATATAACAGACCTGAGTTTCACTCCTAGTTCAGTAGGCTTACAGTGACTTAAGAAAGTCATTTATTTCTTTTCTCTGAGTCTTTGTTTTTTCACTATAAAATGAAGGGGCCATACTAGATCAAAGGCTCTCTGCTAATTGATTCTGGGATCAAGGGCTTTGAGCAGCTGCCCCATTCTCCCTTCTGCCCAGGAATTCATCATTGACATGATTTCTCCACCTCTAGAGAGGTGATGATCTCAAGGATTCAGAGATAATAACAACAACAAAAAGGATAAAGTTCTTGCATGAGGAGGAGCAAATAAATTGAGGAAGGATTAAAAAAAACTTCTGAAAAGAATTATAAATGAACTTAACCTAATCTTGTATTTAGAATTATGATCTGTCAGAACTGGAAAGATCCTTAGAAATCATCCAATTTAGGGGCTCCCGACCTGGGGTAAAAGGATGAGAGAAGGTTGTTAAGGGGAATATTTGGTAAATAACTACATTATCCTATTAACTTAATCTCTCAGTTTTGTTATTCATTTACATATGCATGATAAACACTAGAATTTATTTCCTTTCTTGCTGAATAGGCGAATATGAAGGTTTAACTAATGAAAATCACAGACTATGAGAACTATAAAGGACTGGGAACCCTGATCTAATGCCAGCCAGCCTTTCATTTTACAGAGGAGGAAACTGAAGCCTAAAGATAGCAGATAACTCCCTAAACATGATACAGATAATAATGACCAGAAAAAGATTCAAACTCAGCTTTGGACCTTATAACAGAATATTAGAGATATAAAGGGCCTTTGAAAGGCTCAGGTCCAACCTCTGCATTTGAAAATTGAGAAAACTGAGGTTTGGGACAGGATAGACTAACTTGGAGAGGCTCACTGGATCAGAGATTCAGAGCTTTGGGATGACTTTCAGAAGTCAGCCAGTCACACAAGATGAGTGGTACAATTGAGATTGGAACCCAGATTTTCTGACTCCAAATTCAGTACTTTTCCTATTGTATCTTTTTTCAGAGACTAAGTGTTCTCAGAATGATAATCTGGAATCTGTAAGGCAGAGGTTATTGACTTTTTTTTGGGGGGGTGTCCTGGAGCCCCTTTTACACTGGTGGAGTCTATATAACACTTCTTAGAATAATGTTTTAAAATGTATAAAACAAAACACACAGCCCAATTGTATTCAAATAGTTATCAAAATACCTAATGAAAAACAAAAGTTAAGAAGCCTTGCCTAAGGATTTGGGAGTCATTTTTGTTTTATTTTAATTTTTAATTTTTATTTTTTAGAGAGAAAGAGTTTGTTGGTGTTCAAAATCCAATGATTTTTATCTCTCAGATGCTCAGTAGCTCAGTACTCTTTGGTTGAGAAAGGGTTAAATAGTTCTCCCAGGTACAGAAAAACTCCATAAAGAGGCAAGGAAATATTTCCATCTCCGATAAGGAATAAAGGGGAGCAACTCATTCCATATGGCTGATGAGTGCCTTAGGCCTGAGAAGGACCAAGGAGCAAGCCTGCCAATATGGCAGGCAGGAGCCGGATTTCTGATGAATGACCCCATTGCTATGGGAAGGCTGAGCTGATCTCCTTTGGAGGCGAGTGAGAAAAAAAAAGAAGAGCAGGAACCTGGAAGAGGAGGGAGGGAAAGTTGCCAAAGTCCAGCCCATTTTTCTTGTCTGATGGAAGCAAGAATTTTTGTCAACATCTGTAGAATTTGAAGAAGTCAGGACGTGAAGCAGGCAGGGGTAGCAGAAGCTGGAGCCATTAGAAAAAAACGATGGGGCCAAACTAGAAACTCTGTTTTCTAGCTTGGAGAAAGATCTTTGGGGAGCCATTGCTTGTTTTTGAAAGGAATATCCCTTTGTTGATTCCTTTTTAGGAGTAGTGTGCTAAAACAGAACGAGATCATAGATTTATAACTGGAAATGAGCTAAGATGTTTGTCTAGTACTTGGGGTCTTAATCCCCTGGAGTTCAGAGACCCAGATAGATTTTGGAAGATTTGTGAACTTGGATGGGGAAAATGTATCCTTATTTTCATTAATGTCTGACTGAAAATGTTCATTTTCCTTAATTAGTTAAAATGTGATTCTGAGAATGAATCCACGGATTTCACCAGCATGCCAAAAAGAATCCCTGACATGAAAAAGATTAAGAATCCCTGGTCTATTTCAACTTTATTTTATAGATGAGGGATCTGATTTGAAATAACTTGGCGCTTGTAAATGGAAGGGCCAAGATTCAGACCAATCTATTTCCACTATTCTGGACTGCTTTTCCTCACTCTGAACTAATAGACTGAATTCCAATGCAGACTGTGACATTTCCTACCATTATGAGCCTGAGTGGGTCAATGCCCTGTTCTGTCTTTATATTGTCATCTGTGAAATGGGGAGAAAGATTCCTGAAAAGGAGAATCTGAAGAAAATACCTGGTAAGTCTGAAGTTTCATAGAAAGGAAGCTATTTGTGGAACTCTCTTTGGTTTATAATTGAAAGCAAATTTTAAAAACTTGTGTTAACCAGTTCCAATTGTTCAGTAAAGAAGGCCATATACACCCAGAGAGAGGGATATGAAATATGGACTACAACATATCATTTTCATGCTCTATATTGATGATTGCTTGCATTGGGTTCCCTTTTTCAGATTTTTTTTTGTTCATGTAGATACAATTGTTCTTTCACAGAAAGATAAGTATGGAAATATGTATACATATATTCGACTTGTCAAGTATTTTAACATAATTAACATGTAGTGGACTTCCTGCCATCTAGGTGAGGGAAGGGGAGAGGACTAGGGGGGGGAAATTTGTAACGGAAAGCTTTGTAAGGGTCAGTGTTGAAGAACTACCCATATATATGTTATGCAAATAAAAAGCTTTAATTAAAAAAACAAAAAAAAACAAAACAAAACAAATAAACAAACAAACAAAAAAACCTTGTGTTTACCAAAGAATTAGTTATTAAATTCTGGAATATTTCCATTTGTTTGTTTCAAATTTCTTGCTTTTTTGTTCCAATCAGGGGGTTGTTTTTATTTTCAAATCAGTTTGGGAATGTGTAGCCAGAGATGGAATTGCTAATGGATGGTAGACTGAGGGCATGAAGGGACCTTATAAATAGTCTCGTCCAATCCACTCATTTTACAGATGAGGAAACTGAGGGCAGAAAGGGGAAGTAAGTATGAGATCTGGGAAGATATGTGTATAAAAAGTTTTCATCCAATTTTAAGCTTTAACAAGAAAAAAAAAGAGAGAGGAAAAGAGGGAGGGAGAGGGGGAAAGACAGAGAGAGACAGACATACACAGAGACAGAGAAAATCAGAAGCAGAGAGAGACGGACAGACAGGCAAAGAGAAAGAGGTACAGAGACAGAGAGCTTGAAAGAGAGAATCAGAGGACAAAGAGATGAGAGCTACACAGAGAGAGAGAGAGAGAGAGAGAGAGAGAGAGAGAGAGAGAAACATACAGACAGAGAGAGACAAAGAGACAGACAAAGAGAGATAGTCAGAGAGAGAGATACACACAAAGGGAGAGAGGCAGAGACATACACACAGAGACAGAGACAGAAAGAGAGAGACAGTGACAAAGAGACAGAGGGAAGAAAAGGGAGAGAGCTTTCAAGTTAATTCATCCAGAATATTTTTCGACATGTGTGGGTATAGCCAACACAGGAGCATAGACTTGGAAGTGGAAGCATAGATTTAAGGGTGTTTTTATCCATCCCCTTCATTTTATAGATCTGAAAGCCAAAACCCAAGGTCACACAGGCAATAACTGGCAGAGTTGTGATTTGAATCCAGGTGCACCAGGATATGTGAGAAAAATACAAACCTTGTTCAGTAAGCCACATTTGCTCTCTCTACCCGGTGCCCACACCCAGTGCCCATCCAGCTGCATATTTTGAACTACACTAACACTTCGGTAGTGTATAACACAGCCTACCTGGAGCCAACCAAGAGCTGACCCCCTCTGTCCAGGCTGCCTTTTGCACAGTCAGCATTCCTTCCTCAGTTGTTTTCTCTGCTGCATCTTAACTTTGTCCAGGTCCATCTGTCCCTAGACTTTATCTGAGCTTTGTGGGGCTCTGAGAAAGTCCAGCTGCTCCTGTAACAAAGAGCTTCATCCTTCCCCTCCCCCACCCAACCCACTCCATAACCTTTTCTTACTGTATCCTAAAGGGTCACAATGATGATGAAGAGCCTGGAGAGCATAAACTTTTAGCAAGATTCTTGGTGGTTTAATGAAAAAAAATATAGCAAGTCAGTTATTAGTTTATTATCACCCAGAAGGTCAGCTACTCAAATTAATGATAGATAAATCATCTATAAATGTATACGTTGTTCTTGTTTGTCCTTTGTTCTCAAAGATGACTAATATATATATATATATGTATACATATATGTCTATAGGTAGGTATGTATAAAACCACACACACACACATATACACACATGTATATATAATATATATATGTATATTATATATATATTCATACATACACACACCATAAGCAACAACACAGCTGTTAATTTTCATTGAGAAATGAAATTTCCTTACTTGGAATCCTCTACTCCAATGAAGTCATGGATTTGGAAGGGAAAAAAATAATAGAAATCTGTACAGAGCAATTCCCTCCTTTAACTAGAAGCTTCCAGATAACCAGAACTGAAAAAGTAGAAGGAAGTAAAAAAAAAATTTCTAAACAGTCATAGTAGAGATACATATACATATACAAGTATGAACAAAAGCCCACTTTACTTGGAAGAGAGATCCTTAGACTATGTCACATCAAAATTTGTTTAATTTTGACAATTTCTTTGGTTTTCTTGGCTCCTAAGAGACTAGAATCAGCAGGTTTGAAAAATGAGACTATGAGACCCCTTTTGCATTTTTGTCCTTGTATTCCAAATTCTTAAGATACTGCCTGGCTTACACGTGCCTTGGATAAGAGTGAGAAAGATCTGAGTTCAAATCCAGACAGACTCTTACTAGCTGGATGAAAAATCACTTAACCTCTGTCTGCCTTAGTTTCCTCATCTATAAAATGAGGACAATTAAGGACTCCTACCTCCCAGCACTGTTGTGAGGATCAAATGAGATATTTCTAAGATGCTTTGCAAATCTCAAAGTGCCATCTAAATGGCAGCTATAATACATTTGTCACTTAATAAATTCTAATTGAGCTGAATTAATCATGGGTGGCTTTGTGGATCATGGATAGAGTGCTGACCTGGAAACAGGAAGACTCATCTCTGTGAATTCAAATCTGGCCTCAGACATTTACCAGTTAAGTGACCCTGGGCAAGTCATTTCACCCTATTTGCCTCAGTTTCCTCATCTGTAAAATGAGTTGGAGAAGGAAAGGCAGACCAGTCCTGTATCTTTGCCCAAAAAAGACCCAAAGGAGGTCTCAAAGAGACTCACATGACTAAAATGATTGAATGATATTAACAAGCATAGGCCCTCAAGAAATGATCTTGTTTCTGCCATTCAATTCAGTTCAGTAAATGTTTCTTAGGAACAGGTCATGTGCCACCTACTGGCCTAGTTAGGCTGGGGATAAAAAGACAAAAGCAAAATGGTTTCTGCTCTCCAGGAACTCACATTTTCAATAGCATCCCTCTTCTAGGGTTTATAGAAATAGAGATGGTCATCTAGTTATCATCTAGTCCAGCTTCCTCATTTAACCAGAGACATTCTGAGGTCCCTAGCTCTAGAGTTTGAAAAGACCTTGAAAGCCATTGGGTCAAACTCCCTCCTTTTACAAATGACACAACTGAGAACTGGGGATGTATCCCAAAGTCACTCCAATGGTTTGGACTTAAACCATGGTCTTTTTACTTCAGAATTATTGCTCTTTCCACTCAATTAAAATGAGGTGGGTACCTGGAAAATAGTAAGAAATGGCAATCGTATGGTGAGAGGGAAGATGGGAAGAGCCCATAAAATTTAAGTACATGAAATAAAATCAAAACCCAATAGAAAACCAGTCCCCTGTGGCCAGTTAGTGCAGAGGCAAAAGGCCCTCTCCATCCTTCCATAGTCCCTGTGGGCCATCCAGTAAAACAAGGATGATATCAAGGATGGACAACAGACCATCCTGATTGGAACTTAAGTACCAGAACTCTGTTGTTGAATAAGTGCAGAGAACAGCTAAGTTTGACCACTTACGGGAAGTTTTAGTAGAGACCCTGACCTTCTCATCACACTCTCACTGAGCCAAAGATGACTCAGCTAAGACATTTGGAGGCAGCAGCTCCTTTCCCAAGGCTTTCATTTCCATTGGATAAAATTCCAGGTTGCTTAAATAGGTTTATGGGTCTCTTAAAATACCTCTCAGCAGGAGAAACACATCCATCAAGGGCCATCCTGATGGGGGAAGTGATGGACTCTCTTTCAGTGGGATCCTGAGTGTATAGTAAATCTGCCTGCCTTCTATACTCGTATCCTACAGTTCAATCCCTTCACCGGAGCCAAGACTGAGCAGTCCAATACGTTCCCTCTGGAATATATCTTCCCTTTGGTAGATATTAGAGATGGGCCTCTGGTCATATCCCTACATACATACACACACCCAGCAGATTCTGAGCCTCAGCTTGACCTATTTACCCCAGGGGATATTACAAGCCAGCAGCAACTTGTCCAGAGAAGATGCAAACCAGAGACAAGGACTGGAAATTAAAGGTCTGGGTGATGTAGTTACCAACTCTTCTACTAACTAGCCATGGGACTTTTTTCAAATCTTTGCTCTTCTTTTCACCTCAGTTTCTTTTTCTGAAAAATGAAATGGTTTAGTTATATGACCTCTATGATTCTATCTCCACTGGAATATTCTAAGATTGATATCTCTTTCCACTTTGAATGCTGGGGAGATGTAGTCCACACACCAGATTGGGGAGCCCAGGAGAAGTCAGAAGCATTATGATATTCTGTCCTGGGGGTAGGGCTGTGCTGGTACCATCTTAGACTCTCTTATCTATATTGAAATATCCAGGGTGACATGATGGCATTAAAGAAATTCTAATTCACCCAAGGAAATATATATATATATATATATGTATATATGTATATATGTATGTATATAAAGAGAGATTAACTAAAATCAAGTCACTAATTTTTGTTATAATTTTCCTTTTTCAATATTTTATTCCATAATTTGGGATTCCCCATCTCCAAATTATTATGAATTTCACCAGACTTAGTACTTGGTAAAACCTAGAACTTATCAGTCATTTATTTACTTTTACAGAGTTTATCAGATGTAATAGAAATGTTAAAACAAGATATATGCTTTTTATTATTGTAAACTTTGGCTATAGTGAAAAAAATGTTGAGCTGTGATCAATATCCAATGTACTGATGCTAGATTTCCAGTCAATGATATAAGGTTGTATTTTACACAGGAGTTATGCCTATGAATTATAAATTACTAGTGAAAATGACAATTTCTTTTTGGTTCTTGATATTTACTATACTATAATATGTGTTAATATGGACACACACACACATATATATACATGTATATGCATTCCATTGTTATAATCTGAAAAAAAAGTATTATCTTTTTTATATAGTATCTGTGTTTGTGATTATTTAAATAATATTTAATCACATGAAATTAAATCAAAACCCAATAGAAAACCAATTTTATCTAGTTGTATAATATTTTAGGATATTTCATTTTGCACAATTCCAATGTCTTAGAACATTGTAGCTTTCTTAATTATATGTATATACATACATATATATATATATGTATGCATGATATGTGCAAAAATGAGAAATTTTACCTCAATAAAACAAGGAGAAAATCTCCCCTTTCAAAAAAAAAAAGAAATATTCAGGGTGAGCATTTACACCTGGAAACTGAAAAAAAAACAAAACAAAACAAAAAACTACTGCTAAGGGTTTGATTGATTGATTAATTTATCTTTTGTTGATTGTCTAAACTTAAGAAAGTGATGGTAAAAGACAACTGCTAATAATATATATTAAACATAAAGGCTATGTCAGGATCCCATTCTCTCCTCCTTCTCTTCCCCTACAACATCTCAGAAGATTGTTAAATATTTACCAGCCTGGAAGACAAGAAAATTGGAATGATGTTGTTTAGTGAAAATTTGGGATGAAAATAATGGATAATAAATAGTGTTTAAATAGTGCTTTATAGTTTGCAAAAGGATAAACACACACACGTATGTAATCACATTCTATCCTTTATTGTAACTGAGAATTAAATACTATTATTATTCCCATTTTACAGAAGAGGAAACTGAAAAAGTCAAAGATTAAGTAACTTGCTTAAATTACATAGCTAGTAAGTATCAAAGGTTAAATTTGAACTCAGGTTTTCTTGATTCTAATTTCAATTCAAACATTCTACCCATTATGCCACTGAAGTGCTTAAAGTCATGATAGAGTCTGGACCCATGATCTCATTGTCTCTCAGGGAAGGAAATTTCTCTCTACCAAAATGGATTAACAGATTCTCTGAAACCCACAATCTTAGAGAGTTGCCTAGAACACAGAGAAATCAAAAGACATGTCCAGAGGTCCATTGGCTATTATATATCAATGGTAGGACTTGAACTCCCATCTCCCTAGTTCCTAGACCTGTTAGTTTTCTATCTAGGATTTCTCTGATAACATTTAATGACAGATTACATTCATATTGTGCTTTTTTTTTTTTTGCAACATGGTAGCTTAGATAATCCAATTATAACCCTGGGATAATAGGATTTAAGAGTTGGAAGGGATTTGAGATCAGCCAGTCCAACCTCTTTCTCTTTTAAAGAAGAAACTGAGGCCCAGAGAGTAAAAAAAAAAAAAAAATGCCCAAATTCACCTAGTGAATGGAAGAGCTGAAATCCAAGGGTAAGTTCTTGACCTCCAAAACATTGGAGAGCATTCTCTTTCACTACTGCCATTTTTCAGAAGAGGAAATTGAACTCCAGAGAAGTAAAGTTAGTCACAAAGCTGGAGTTCCAACCCAGTTCCTCTAACTCCAGTCAAGGGATCCTAGATTTGAAGTGGAAGAAACTTTAGAACCATTGAGCCCAATCAATCCCTCACCTTCCCCCATTTTATCCCTATTTTATAGAGGAGGAAATTGAGTTACTAAGAGTATAAAACAATTTTCCCCAAGATCACACAGACAGCAAATGTCAGAGGCAAAAATGCAATCAAGAACCTTTTACTCCACGTCTTGTGATCTGTTACATTATTTTTACTTGCATTACAACTTTTTATTAATTTTATTATTATTCTTATTTGAACCCAACCAGATTTCATAACCTATTTCTAATGTATTTTATAGATGAAAAGACAATGCTAATTCACATGGAAAATGATATGTACTCAAATAGATACATGATCAATCTCATCAATATCAATTTCTAGATCAAAGCCCATAAATGCTTGCTCAGCCAGACTTTTGTCTATGTCCTCCCATAGACTTGCCATAAGACATCCATCCAATGTGCTGGGAGTTTTTTCTACATTTCTCCTATTTTAGGACACCAATGAAACATATGAGCAGCCCAACAATTTCCCCTTTACTATTTTTGCTACATTACATGGGGTTCAGCGTGGGGCTACATGATCTCTTCTTGGCCAAAAGTGGATGATGGAGGGTAGCTGATGGATTGGCATGTACCCCTACAATGAGACTTCTTTTCCCCCAATCTAGACCTTTATAGAGCTCTTGCCATATCTGACCACCATTTTGCCTTGGCCAACCTTGAAATGGAAGATCTGGGTCATGTTCTATCTTACATATGGCTTGCTTTGTGTGTAGATTTATTTGCATGTTGCCTCCCTTATTACTTTGTAAACTTATTGAGAGCAGGGATGATCTCTTGCCTCTTTTTGTATCTCCAATGCTTAGCACAGTGCCTGGCACATAATAGGTATTTAAAAATATTTATCAAATTGAATTGAACACTTTCCTTTGAAGTTGTTCCACATCTAGATGTTATAAGTTGATTCAATGAGAAGATAGTCTGAACATTTCCTAGTTGAGAATTCAGCTTGCAGTAGAGAGATTTATGTATGGACTGGGAAGATCACCAAAAAAATCCCTCTACTTCTTGTAGACACCTGTGGAAGTTGAGTTCCATGACTCAGACCCCAGGCCCTGAGACCTGCTCTCTTTAATGCTTTTTTTTTTTTTTTTTGAATGCTAGACTTTCATCTGTCAATCAAGGAGAGGTGGGTCATTGACTAAGGGCGGTTACTACAATATCCTCATTAAAGTACTCAGTAGTTTATGACCCTAATAAAGCCATTAGCCTAGGTTGCTGGAGGAGAAGCTCATCTTTACCACCCTTTAGGTCAAACTTTTCTGGGGTCCATTAGCCCTAGAGTTGTAAACACAACCTTCCAGCAGTGAGGGAATCTGATTGGTTTATGATCCATCAATCATGGCTCATTGTCAGTAAGTCCATTTGAACAGGAGGGAAAAGATCACTGGCTTCTTACTGGCTTTCAATCTGATTTCCAACTGTGTAATAACAGGAAAAGTCCTTAATCTCTCTGAGCCTCAGTTTCCTCATCTATCAAATGGTGATAACAATAGTTAAAGTGCCTGCTTCACAGTGAGTGGGGGAGGGGGAAGAAAAAGTTATTCACAGACTTTCAAATTGTCATAGGAAGCAGCATGGCTCATTGGAAGAGCAATATATTTGGAAGCAGAGGACTCAGGTTTAAATCTCATCTCTGTTACTGTGTGTTCTTGGGCAAGGCGTTTGTATTCTCTGAGCCTCGATTTGCTCATCTGTAAAATAAGAGGCAAATACAAAATGGTTTTGAGATGACGTCCCTCCCATTTCCAAATCCATCTTTTGTGATGTTGGGAGATTGGATAAAGAGCCTGTCTTAAGGATAAGATTCAAATTCTAGCCTGCATGCAAGCTGTGGGACAGTGGATACGTTATTTGACTTAGTGCTATGTTCTAAGCCTATGAGTTGCTGAGTGGATGTTGATTTGCACTGGTAGAGAGAATTTCCTTTCTGGAAGTTCCCTATATCAATGAAATTCCAATTCTGGGACAAACAAAAAAGCCACAAAAAATACATTTGCATAGTTTTAAGAATAAGTCATTTTGCTTTCATTATCTCAGGTAAATACTTCACAGCCTTCTTGTGAAATAGATGCTGTAGCAATTCTAGTTTTATTGTTGGGAAAACAGAAACCCAGAACAGTTAAATTACTTGTCCAAGGTCACAACTATTAATTTCAGAGAAAACAGTGAAATCCAGATCTTTCCTCATGCTAACCAAGTTCCAAAGGAAGCTATTTTGTTTTGTATCCAATGTGTTCAACCTTTACGTCAGCGATTCTCAGGAAATATGAACACCAGTCTCAGAGAACTCCTAGTACCTTCATGAAATACAAATTTATATATAGCATTTTAATATTTGCAAAGCAATATGATCTCATTTTGATCCTCACAACAACTCTGGGAAGAAGGGGTTATTAACATTAGACCAATTTTACATATGAGGATATTGAGGCTGAGGGAGTATAAGTGAGTTTTCTAGAGTCACAGAGCTCATAGGTACCTGAGGCCAAATTTGAACTCAGTTCTTTCTCATGGAAGATCCAATACACTGTGTTATCTTGTTGCTGTTTGGTTGTCCAATTGTGTATGATTCTGTAATCCCCTGGATCTATAGATCATATATAGATCTATGGATCAATCACATCCATGGAGTTTTCTTGGCAAATGTACTAGAGTGGTTTACCATTTTTTCCTCCAGTGAATTAAGAAAAACAGAGGTTAAATGACTTGTCCAGCTATTAAGTGTCTGAGGTTGGATTTGAACTCCAGTCCCATAGCTCTATCTACCACCTGCCTCTAAATCACATTTAAGATTTGTGAGGACTGAATCGAACTGAGATGCAATACATTTCAGTAAAAGACATTTTTAAACTATGGACTGACAGTTCTCACCTCCTAAATTGCCATATGATCTGAGGGAGGTCATTTGCCTTCTCTTTTTGGTTTGGTCCAGCATTTAAAAAAAAAAAAAAGCTTCCATGGATTTCACAGACAGCATTTTGTCTCATAGCATTACTAGGGGATGTCCCATTTTAGGAAGGTTATTGACAAGCTGGAGAGCATCCAAGACAAGACAACAGGGCTGAAGATGGATTTTGAGTCAGTGCCATGTGAAAAGCAGTAGAAAGAATTGGGGATGTGTCTCTGGGAGACATAATAGCTGTCTTCCCCTATTGGAAGAGCTTTCTTGTAGAGAAAAGGATTAGTCTGGTTCTGTTTGGACAGAGGAGACAGACCAGAAGCAAAAGGCTGAGGCTGAAGAGGCAGATTTGGACTGGATGTCAGGAGCCAACTTTCTGACAATCAGAGCTGACCTCAGAGTGGAGTCAACTGCCACTGATGGTAGTGAGTTTTATTTATTTTTGATTAATTTAATAATTTTATTAACAAAGCCAACAGATTATTAAAAAGAATGATAATTTGGTCATTTCTTTAGACCTAAGACAAGTAATGAGTTTTAGGAGGATGGATTTAGAGTGAGTTTATTTCACAGATGAAGAAATTGAAATCCTCATGAAGATGTTATAGAGGGATTCTATGTGAGTCACACATAGAAAGAATAGTGGATTGGAAAGTGATGAGTTGGAAGTAAAAAAAGACCTGGGTTTTAGTCCTACCTCCATCACTAACTAGTTGTGCAGAGAAGGCCAATTGAACCTGTTTTGTTTTTTTTTGTTGTTTGTTTGCTTGTTTTGTTTTGTTTTGTTTTTGTTGTTTGTTTGTTTGTTTTTAGCATAGGGAGCTTCCATGAGAGGAAACTCCCTTCACTAATGCAGGCCAACACCTTCTTTGCAGTTTAGTCTTATTGAATTATCTTGAACACTGAGGATTTCAGCAACTTATCCAGGATCACATAGCCAGTATGGGTCAGAGATCAGATCTAGTAGAGTAGCCAGAGTTATTCTTTCCACATCTTGACCTTTTCCATTGAGGTTTCAATATCTTACAGGTTGGAATACGCAATTAAATGAGATTTTTTTTTGGAAGCTAGAGTTGACATTCAAAGGCCAGCAGAGCATATAGAAAAAGTTAAGAGACTCAGAAATGCAAAAATATATGTAAAGCATTACATAATATCAATATATTTTTATCTTTTGATACCAAAATAGTTCAGATTTTTTCTCTAGTATGAAGGGAAGGCCAAAAATTTTATGCAAATTTGCTGTACCACCTAACCCCAGTGATGTGGAAGGGATAACTATATTTCATGTTGCCTCTCTCTAGTTATGTTATCCTGAGCACATACAGAGCCATCCCCAGTCATCTTGATCTGTATCTTGCCCTGGACTCAGATGGCTCTGAGGAAGAAAATAAGGCTGGCAACTTTGCACAGACCTCTCTCCCTAAAAATCCAACCCACTCTCATGTCAACCGACATCAACCGACAAACCAAAATGGCCTCAGGTAACTTCCTAGGTCTCAGTAGCTAAATTGTGGACAGGTTGTCATCTGTAGAAATAATTCAATTAAATTTCAGTTTAATGAGTATTACCGGAGATACAAAGAGAACCAATTAATCAATCAGCATTTATCAAATACTTACTATGTATGCTGGTCACTCTGAGAGTTGCTGGGTAGACAAAGATAAACATGAAATTGTCCCTTTCTTTAAAGAGCTTACATTTTTTTTTTCTTTTGCTGAGGCAATTGGGGTTAAGTGACTTTCCCAGGGTCACACAGCTAGGAAGTGTTAAGTGTCTGAGGTCAGATTTGAACTCAGGTCCTCCTAACTTCAAAGCTGGTGCTCTATCCACTACACCATCTAGCTGCCCCAAGAGCTCACATTCTTGATGGGGGAAGCAGAAGGAGTTTCTTTATTGGGAGATTCTTTTTATTGTTGTTTTTTAGTTGTTTTAACTCTCTGTGATCCTGTTTGGGGTTTTCTTGGCAAAGATATTGTATGGTTTGCCATTTCCTTCTCCAGCTCTTTTTACAGATGAGAAAACTGAGGCAAACAGGGTCAAGCGTTAAGCCCGGTCACACAACTAAGAAGTATCTGAGGCTAGATTTGAACTCACTCAGGAAGAGTGATGAATTCATCCACTATGGCGCCATCTAGAGGCTCTTGGGATTCTCTTAAACTAAGCAGATCTGTTGTGTATTTTGTGTATGGTTGCACTTGGTGACCACTGACATCCCTTCCAAGTCAGTAATCTCCTCTATAACAACTCCTTCAAATGGCCATCTAGCCTTTATTTTAAGACAGCCAGTGAGGAGGATCTCACTAGCTCCTGAGCTCCTTCCTAATTCTGGTGAGCTGTAATTGTTTTATGAACATGGGAGGAGCAGGAAGATGGGATAGCAGCTTGTACTCTATCCACCAGAGCTCCCTTTGCCAGGACTCACTCACTTTTCCATACTCGATTTTAGAGATGAGACCAGGGAGTCATAAAGTCCCACGTGCAGCCTTTGTGAGGATTAAGCAAAGTGAAGATTTGGCTCAGAAAAGTCCAAGTTTGGGCCTTTTCCAGACCAACTCTGCAGCCTACAAGTGTTGGGATAAATGTTCTCATCAACATCCCTGCTCTGAGGTGCTTACCCCATGGGGAACTCCACCTCCAGAGCAGATAATTCAAACAGGCATCCACCGGTACACTCATTTGCTGCTGATCCCATGGCTTATAAGATAGTATGCTGAACTCTATCCACCAAAATTATTAGGCTCAACTTAGAAAACACATGTTCACTTTGGAAAGCTGGAAATCCTGTCCCTGAGCATCACTCCTACCCTTTCTCTGAGATTCTAGTGCTGGCTGGTCTTTGTTTGCCTTATGCTTGCATATTCAGCAAAGAATGGGTCACAGGATTGAGAACTAGACACCATCTAGGAATGATCTAATATAATTCCCTCATTTTACAGATGAGGAAACTGAGGACCAGATAGGGATTATAAGTCTGAGACTAGAAGGGAACTTACAGGCTTTGGTTTAGTCCCAGAGAGGGAATATAGATATAAAACTGAAAAGGACCTCAGAGGATATTTAGTCCAACTTTCTCATTTCACAGATGGAAAAACTGAATTCTAAAAATCTAGAACTAGAAAGGAAGTCAGAGGATATCTCCATCTACCTCATTTTACAGAGGAGACACATAAATTCAGAGAGAGAAACTAACTTGTTCCGGGCTCACCTTTCATAGATGGTAAAGTCATGTCTTCGGGCTTGTAGTACATTGGACTTTAATGTGTCCTTATCCTTTCTTGCTAGAGTTGGTTAAAGTCTGCTATTTATAATTTGTCCCCTTCTAAGCAAGCTTTGTTCTGTCTCATAGAATCTCTTGCTTCCTTCAAACCTTTGAATGCTTCTATAAAGCCTGTCCTTTTTCCTATTGGTGGAATCTCCATTTTGCAGAGGGACCCAGCCTGAACTACATTTCTTTTCCACCAATAGGAAAACAAAAACAACAACAAAAAAAAAACAGGCTTTATGGATTCAATTGCCCTGTTCTCTCTCTGTTTTTCTCTCTGTCTCTATCTCTGTCTGACTCTATCTCCTTTCCCTTTTTTTCTCTCTCTATTATGATCACATGAGCCTAAGATATGATCAGATTATAATACATCATAGCCAATCTATATTGGTGTCTTATTTCTTTACAAGACTGTTAGCTTCCTGGGCACTGAGATTATACCATGTCTCATCTCTATGTTTCCTCCAGGGCCTACCAAAGGGCTATACTCATAGTAAAATCTTGGTTAAGAATGTTATATAATATCTTATATAATTTATATAATGATCATATAATAATTTATATACATGTCATAATTATAATCTAGACACTAACTTGTATATTACATAGCTTTATTGGTTGTTGTCCTTCATTCTTGAAGAGGTTGAAGAAGAAAATGACATCACTATATTAGAGTTGAGTCATAGTTTGTCTGACTGTGGCTGATCAAACCAATACAAGCTCAGATTGCTCTGCCACAGGTTGGACACAAATAATCCCTATGAACATTTGGAGTGGACTTTCTAACTTGCCAAATCTCATGTTTTTTTTTTTTTTTCCTGAGCTAATGCAATTACAGCATAGCACCTTCTTTAATAAGGGCACGCCATGGTGGGTGATCCTGTGCATGCATCTCCCATGCCATACAATCGATTCTAAAGTTCTTAAGAGAAACCTTGAGAATGTCCCTGTATCATTTTTTCTGACCAACTTATGAGCATTTGCCATATGACACACAATTATAACTTATATAAGAATTACTATATAATAATATATAAAATTTTATATAATATCACAAGTATGATCATGGTCAAATTGCATATTTAGGTGATTAGGCTCTCCATCTCTAGAATTGAGATAACCATGTTTGCCAATGGGGGTAGCTTTCTACTTGGGGAAAGAGTGATGAGCTATTAGAATCAATAGAATCAGGTTCAAATTCTGCCTCAGCCACTAGCTACTGGTACGAGTCAGTTGAATTCTGCCATATTGTTATTAATGTGAGTGTCACTCATGGGACATCTTTTGATTTTCCTTTTGGATCTGACTCAGGTCTCTGCTGATAAATCACTTTGTGGTTTATACCTGTCATCATCTTCACTATTGATTTGTGAAACAAGAGCCTTCTATCCCTCCAGTCTTTTTATAAATTTTTAACTGTACGTTCTGAGAATACCTATCAATCTTTTTTCTCTTTTTTACCTTGCTTCGTATTGCTGCCATGTTCTGCTCATAAGAGGTGCTTAAAACTATTTGTCAGCTTCCCCATTTTGACAAGTGTTCATCATTCAAATATTGCTTTGGGGGTGATGAGCCCCGTATTCCATTAATATTGTGTGGGGTATTTTTGAATGGTGACAAGGATACAAATTGAGAAATCGAGACAGTCCCTGGTTTCAAGGAGCCAATATTGGGGGAGACAACCCATAAAGGAAGGTTCAATTTGGAGGGCTGAAGAATATATTTGGAAGCCCTCAGGGTCAGCCACAGGGCAGAAAGCAAAGCTCAGGGGACCTGAGGTTAGATAAATAGGGGAGAAGATAGTGGTGGGGGACTGGAGGGAATAGAGGCAAGCCACATCACACAGCCTGAAGGATGTTAAGATGACCTAGTAGCAGGTCTTTATAACTAAGTCTGGTAGTTCTCTATGTCTCTGGGAGAGATAGAGTTGTTTACTCTTATCTCTGTCAAGTGGTATAAGCACTTCCTGCTTCCCTTGGTCTCAGATGGCCTGGAGCTAGGGGAAGGGACAAAGGGATAAGGCAAGAGGGGAAAGTGACTCTAGGAGTGTCTGCTCTTCCAAAAGTATATACACTGATCAATATTGCAAAAGTATCAGTTGTTGTGGAGGTTTCATCCAGTTGTCTCTCAGCAGTTTTAGAGTCTTTATGACCTCCTTTGGGGTTTTCTTAGCAAAGGCACTGGTGTGGTTTGTCATTTCCTTTTCAAACCATTTTACAGATGAGGAAACTGAGGCAAATAGGGTTGAGAGCCTTGCCCAGGGACACATAGGTAAGAAATATCTGAAGCCAGATTTTTACTAAGGAAGATGACTCTTTCAGGCTCCAGGCATCAAACTATCCACTTTGCCACCTGAGTGTCCTACCTATGGGTTTTAATTGACATCTATCTTGAGATAGCTAGAAGGTACAATGGATAGATTTCTTCATCTGAGTTTAAATCCTGCCTCAGACTCTTACTAGCTATACTATCCTGGTCAAGTCATTTAATCAGTAACTTCCTCAGTTATTAAAATGAGGATTATAACAGCTCCTCTCTTCCAGGTCGTGAGGATCAACTGTGATAATATTCACAAAGCTTGGCATAGTGCCTGGCACATGGTAGGTATTAGTAAATGTTTCTTTTCTCCTTCCTCCCTTTCTTCTTTCTTTTCTCCTTTCTTTCCCTCTTTCCATCCTTGTCTTCCTTTTCTTCCTCCCTCCCTCCCTTTTCCCTCCCTCCTTCCTTCCCTCCTTTCCTTTCTCACTTCCCTCCCTTCTTCCCTTTTACTTTCATTCCTTCCTCCCTCCCTCCCTCCTTCCATCCCTCCCTCCCTCCTTTCCTTCCTTCCTCCCTTTCCTTTCTTCCTCCCTCCTTTCCTTCCTTCCTTCCTTCCTTCTTTCCTTCTTTCCTTCCTTCCTTTCTTCCCTCCCTCCCAGCCTCCCTTCCTTCCTTCCTCTCTCTCTTTCTCCCTCCCTCCCTTCCTCTTTCCTTTCCTCCCTTCCTTCCTTCCTCTCTCCCTCCATCCCTTCCTTCCTTCCTTCCTCTCTCCCTCCATCCCTTCCTTCCTTCCTTCCTTCCTTCCTTCCTTCCTTCCTTCTTTCCTTCCTTCCTTCCTTCCTTCCTTCCTTCCTTCTCTTCTTCCAATTTAAGCTGAAAATCTCCATTATCCTTTCTTCTTTGGATCATATTAACATTTTTACATTTATTTAGTCTAAATTATATTTTAATATTGGAGAAATTTTTTTTGTGAGATGAAGTCCCTTTTCATTGGAATCATATAACTTGAGATTCTCCATGAACATCAACAGATTAATACAATGTTTTGGTATAACTCTTTTTTCTATCTGAATGTCAATCTCAGTTCTTTTTAAGAGATAATAATGGTTTTAAGATTGGGAAGAAAAATGCCCACCCCAAATAACAATATCTAAAGTGCTTTACAGATCTTAAAGTACTATAATAATGATAAAAATAATGAAGTAATGTCTTGTTCAGGTTTCTTCTGCCACTATGATAGTTGATATCTATCCTTAAGAATATATTTCTGGATAGAGCTACCTTCCCTCTTCACCATGTAAATGGATACAAGAAGCAACATTGTCTGAATGTCCTGAAAAGATTTTTTGTTCTCTAAATAAAAGCTATTTAAGCTATTTTTATACTCTCTCTATAAATGCAGTTTAAGGCTTAAGATGGCACTAAGACTCTGAGGATGCTCATTATGGGAAAATGCATTAGGTGATGATGACAGTGAATATCATCTTTTTCAGATAATCCCATTTTGCTATATTTGTTGTATTTTTTGGATTTGCGTCATCAAACTCAAAAAGGACCTTTCAAAATTTGAATCCAATTAGGTTCATTTCTTTTCCAAAATCACTTGAGATTGAAATTGCTTTTCTTGTCCTATTCATGATTAAGTAGCACTTCTAGAGTTTGGGTTGAGAGGAGCCTTGTGTTCTTAAATGTTCTCTCTTCAGGTTTAGGAAATTCTTCAAGGGATGGAGGGAAGAAGAGAGGGAGAGAGGAAGGGAGGGAGGGAGGGAGGAAGGGAGAGAGGGAGAAAGGAAGGGAAGGAGGGGAAGGAGGGAGGGAAGAAGGAAGGAAGGAAGGAATGAAAGGAGGAAGGGAGGGAGGGAGGAAGGGAAGAAGGAAGGAGGAAGGAAGGAAGGGAGGAATTCTTCAAATTCATTTAATTTAATTTGAGCTTTGGAATGAAATTTCTTATGATTAATCTTCATTGATTTGCAATATCATTATTATATAACTTGGATTGAAATATTGTTGACAAAAATCAGGATGAAGGCTTTTCCCACTCTCGTAAAATGATATCCAGTTTTGCAATGAATTGTATAGTACAAGGATATAAAAAACATTCAGCACATTTATTGAATATCTACTGGGGCAGCTAGGTGGTGCATTGAACAGAATCAGAGTCCTGAAGTAACAAAGAATTAAATTCAAATATGGCTTCAGACACTGATTAGCTGTGTGACCTTCAGTGACTCACTTCGGTGACCTGTTTGCCTCAGTTTCCTCATTTGTAAAATGAGCTAGAGAAGGAAATGGCAAAATCACTCCAGTAGCTTTGCAAAATCACTCCAATATCTTTGTCAGGAAAATCACATATGAGGTTGTGAAGAGTCAAACATGGCTTAAAAATAATGGGACAAAAAAAATCTTTGTTATTTTGTAAGGCTCTGTAATGACAGCACATTCTGATCTGAATTGATATGGATAAATTCTCACAGAGAGTTCCCCACACCAAAAAAATCACAGATCTGGTACAAAATGATTAATTATTAAGTATTTAATGAGACGCAATAATCCAGGCTGCAATTCTGAATAGGAGAGGACTTTCTCAGGCAAAACTGACACAAGATCACACAAGTCCTTGAACATATTTGGGTCTCAGTTTCCCCATCTGTAAAATGAGTGAGTAGATTAGATGATCTTTGCTATTCTTGAGTTCTGAATCTTTATTCTCAGATTTGGAGGCAGCAGACCAGGCTATATTTTCTCCAACTCTTCCTTCCCCTGTGCAGGAGCCATTTATGTTTCTCATCCCTATTCTACAGGTCTTCCAATCAGAAGAATCCCTCCCTTTTCCACCCCCTTCCACTCTCAAAACACACACACACACACACACACACACACACACACACACATCTCCATTGCAGCACCTAATCCTCTAAAGCAGACTCTAATGGGGGAGGAGATGAGAGTGTGAGGGAGGCACAGGCTAGGGGGCAAAGGGCATGATCCAGAGATTTCTGGGTCTCTGTGGCTATGTCTCCTGACCTCCTCTCCCTCCCCCTTCCACTAGTTATCTGGATGGAGTGTCTAATTGAAATTGAAGACCTGCTTAGCTGAGCTCCTACACAGTCTGATTTTAAATGTGGCTACCACAAAAAAACTCACTGATGCCTTCAGTCTACAAGAATCTGACAAAGTGATGGATGAGCCCCAAGGCTGTTTCTTTAGGGGCTAGGAGCCAGCTCCTTGCTTGGGCTCCAAAGGAAACTCTGCTCCCAGAATCTCAAGAAGCTTTTGTCTAACTCTCATATCCATCACTCTACTCCAAGCCTAAGACTGAGGTACAGTATAGATCTTCAGTACCCTTAAATATTGGCCACAAGAAATATTCATTAGCTTCTGATTTAGATTTAAGCACAGGCTAGAAGACAGACTTTCAAGTAAGCACTGAATGTTACCAGTCCACAGAATTGTTTGAAATTTGCCCATTTCCCCCAAGAACAACACAAAGATGTAAACAATTTTTTATTACTAAATCTATTATTTTGCATGGGTAGAGTTAAATATTTGAGAAGCAAGAACTGAGCTTCATGAACTTAGCTGTGTAACTAAGTCATGGAATTTCTGCCTGCCTCAATTTCCTCATTTATGAAGTGGGAATAATAATGGCATATAACCTCCCAGGTTTGCTGTGAGGATCAAATGAGATAATAATTATAAAATGTTTAATACAGTGCCTGGAATATACAGTGGGAACTATATAAATCCTAGTTTTTATTATTATCATCACTATTGTTATCATTATTCCAGGATTGTTTTGAGGATAAAATGGATCATATATAAAGTATTTTGCAATCCTTAAGTGCTATATAAATAAAGTAGAAATAGAAGTAGTAATAGTAGTAGTAGTAGTAGTAGTAGTGGTAGTAGTGGTAGTAGTAGTAGTAGTAAGAGGAGTAGTAGTAGTAGTAGCAGTAATAGTAGCAGCAGTAGTAGTAGTATTATCATTAGCATTATCATTATTAATTTGCCCCAATAGAATGTAAGCTCCTTGAAGTCAGGGACTATTTCATCTTTGTCATATTCCCATTTCCTAGATCAATTCCTGGCAGATACTAGGCCCATAATAAATGCTTATTATTATAAAGAAATAAAGCATTTTTATTTAAATTTTTTTATGATAGATGCCACGTCTCATAATTAAGTTCAAGCAAATGACTTATGTAAGTACAAGGTGAACAAGATATGGCTAAACAGTAATTCTTCTGAAAAAGATAGAGGAGTTTTAGTGGACCCCAGACTCAGAAGGAGTCAGCCAAAAGTGTTCATTTAATCTGAAGCTGTTTGAGGAATTGAGCTTCTGACACTTACCAGCTGTGTGGCTATTGGCAAGTAACTGTACTTTTCAGTGTCTTTAAGTCTTTAAGAATAAAAGTTACAAGTAAGTTTCTAATTTTAATTAGTGAAGGGAATTTCCACATGGAAAGTTCCCCACATTTGTAGTTTCAATCATTGGTCTAGCTGTAGGCTAGGAAAGACTTCATGAATTCTTTTACTCTTTCAGTTAATTCTAATAATAATAACACATTATTATTATTAGTTCACATTTTAATAACATTTTAAGATTTGCCAAATACTTTTCTCACCACAACCCTGGAAAGCAGGGAGAACAAATATAATTTTCCCCATTTCATTTTTAAAGTTTTTATTCTAAACTCATGTTGTAGGAAAGGCCAATATGGGAGGGGACTGTTTATTCCTTGATGTTGTAGACTTGAGACTCCAGAGTTGATTGGAAGAGAGCTTCATGCCCTAAACTGAGGTATAAGAGCTAGAGTGAAGAGTAGTTTGCTATGAGCAATAGCCCAGCCACTTGTGTGTAGAGAGAGGTGGTGGTCTGTGTCATGGTGGTAAGCAATTCAAGGTGCCATGGAGGCAGCTGGGACCAATGCTGCAACTGACATAAGGTGGTACAAGGGGGAAATCACATGTGAAAGGAAAGGAGGGAGTAAGAAGATATGCAGGTGCTGGTTTACAAATCCACTGGGACTTGCTCTACTGATGCTGTGAGTTTGTTTATGGAGGAAGAATGACTCTTTGAGAACATTGGTGGAGAACGTTTCTATTCCTTCCCTATTATAATAAGAGGTGAGACTCACTTATGTTAATAGGATTTTAGGCTTTTTTGGGGAAAAGACTATTGGGTTTTCCTTTATATTCTTAATCACAGGAAAAACTGAGTGAATGCTGCTCTGATTTCAGCATGGTTTTAGATAGGTAACCTTTAAAACTTATCCAACAACATGTACATTTTGGATTGAGAGTACAGACCCCTTAGGCCTGATATGAACAAGAGGAAGGGACAAGACTGAAAATGAAAACCTCTTTTTACCAATCTGAGTAGTGAAAAGCTAGATATACCATGAAAGAAAAGGCCTATCTTTTCTTTTTTTTTTAATATATAAAGCTTTTTATTTACAAAACATATGAGTGATTTTTCAACATTGACCTTTGCAAAAACTTTTTTTTCCCAAGCTTTTCCCCTCCTTCCCCCCAACCCCCACCCCTAGATGACAGGTAATCTAATACATGCTAAATAGGATAAATTATATGACAAATACAATACATGTATACATATCTATACAGTTATCTTACTGCACAAGAAACATCAGATCTAGAAAGAGAAGAAGAAAAAACAACCTAAGAAGGAAAACAAAATGCATGGAAATATTCACAGAAAGCATTAAAATGCTGGGTTGCGGTAGGCCTATCTTTTCAATGCAAACATTTTATTGGTTCTTTTTTATGACCAGATGATATGAGTTTGAGGGACAAAAAAATGAGTGAAGGATGATGGACAGATACAAGGTAGATGTGAACAGGTAGTAACCTATAGACAATGAGGAACTCTGAGAAGAATAGGAATAAAGGATATCATAGAGGAATTTTATGATTGGAAGAGATGATTTGGTCATATGATGAGAGTGAGAGATAGGTTTGGCATTCTTTGGAGAAATCAATGAAGATCTCATTTTCATCTCTGTTGGTGAACTTTGGGGACGAAACAGATAATGGTTGCCCTTTGAAAGGAAATATCAGGGAAAAAAGGGTGGGGAGAGAATAAGCATTTATCATATGCCCATTGTATGCCTTGTACTACAATAAGCTTAATGAGTATCTCGTTTGATTTCAAATCCATTTGAGTATTATAATATCAGTATCTTTCTAGCACAGTGTCTGACACATTGGCACATAATAAATGCTCATGGAATGAATGATTAATGTCCAGGTTCTTTATAATAACTATACCATATGTTCAAAAAAATTTATTGGTATCCTTGATAGCTAGCATCTCAGAGAGATAGAGAGAGACAAACACAGAGAGACAGAGACAGTGTGACACAGAGACAGAGAAAGAGGGAGACAGAGTGAAATAGAGACAGAGGCAGAGAGAGACAAAGTGAGAAAGACAGAAAGAGACTGGGTAGGAGATAAAGAAGTTATTAATGATAATTAATATTAACAGAGAGAAAGACAGAGAGAGACTGGGTAGGAGATGAAGAAGTTATTAATGTTCAGGCCTTCCCTGATGCAGCTCCTCATGTTTCTCCCCATCCTCAAATGACCTATTTACTATGAATATATTTTGTATGGGTGGTACTGTGCATAGAATGCTGGGTCTCAAGTCAGGAAGACTCATCTTCCTGAATTCAAATCTGACCAGATACTGACTAGCTTCATGACTTTGGTCAAGTCCCTTAACCTTGTTTGCCTCAGTTTCTTGATCTGTAAAAATGACTGGAGAAGGAAGTGGCAAACCACTCCAGTAGTATCCTTCCCAAGAAAGCCCCAAATGGGATTATGAAGTCACATATGACTGAAATGACTGAACAACAAAACAAAATCTTAAAGAAGGAAAAATATTTTAATAATGAGAATAACTTATGAACCAATTTCTATCATCAATTTTCATTCTGACCAAAAGCTATAGCCTCTTGAGATAATGCCCGTTGTGCAGGCCACATTGTACTTCTTTTGTGATTAAAAATGATGAACGATATTTCTTTTTTTAAAGCTACTAAAAACTCCATCACCCAGTTCAATTGCAGCACTTTACATATGGTGAAGCTTTAAAATGTTTAAAAATTCAAAGTAGATTACAAAACGATTTAGAAAGATTATGCACAAATTATGGAATCATAGATTTAAACCAACCCCTTTATTTAGAAATATGTGTTTGTATTCAACAAACAAAAACAGCTTTCTCTATTTCTCCCATCTCCCTCATCTCCCCTGAACAAAGAAAAATAAAACTTTTGTGCCAAAAATACAGTCAAACAAAACAAATTTCCATATTTGCTATGTTAAAACAGACCCAACAATAACAATATATTCCCAATCTGTACCCTGAGTCTACCACTTCTCCGTAAGGGCCTGATTAGCACATTTCATTATTGGTCTTCAGGAATTGTACCAACGATCTCATTTTGTAGAGGAGGGAGCTGGGACTCAGGGAGGTGACTTGTCCAAGGTCACACAGGTAAGCAAGCATCAAAGACAAAATTTGAACCTATAGCTAGTAGGCAAATGATGGTAGATAGAGATAGAATATAAATATCTTGAAGGCAGGGTCTGACTTATTGTTTTTGCTTCTCCAGTACTTAAAGCAATGCTTGATAGGTGACAATAAAAACTGATTAAATTGAGTTGAACTGATGGAAAGATGATGGTTTGTGGATAGGAGGAGGGTTCTTTGTAACTATTGAGGCTACAAATTTGGTCTCAGATCTTACTGTGTGATCTTGGGCAAGATACTTAGTCCTGTTTGCCTCAGTTTCCTCATCTACAAAATGAGCTAGAGAAGGAAATGACAAACTGCTCTAGTGTATTTGTCAAGAAAAGAGATCATAGATAATCAGACATGACTAACAACAACTGAACAACAATTGATTCTGCCTCTCCTGGTCTAGCAATCTTTAGTTACTATATAGCTTTGTCTGTCTGGTCTCTGCAATGGGGCATAAGGTAAATACAAAGCAAATAGTCTGGGCAATGAGCCTCATCTGTCATGCCTTAGGAACACCTCTTGCCATGTTACATTGGTGGGTACGGCAGGTTTCAAGATCCTATTGAAATATGATAGATGAAATTGATGTAAATTGTGTTTATGGTCCTTAGTAAAATTTTAGGCTTAACTTTAGGGTTAGTAAAATCTCAGGGACTGGGTTTCTCCTTTCTTTTCCATTAAGAATCAATAGTTCTGAGACAGCTAGGTGGAGCAGTGGATAGAGCACCAGGCCTGAAGTCAGTAGGACCTGAGTTCAAATCTGGTCTCAGACACTTAACACGTGCTAGCTGTGTGACCCTGGGCAAGTCACTTAACCCCAATTGCCTCAGCCAAAAAAAAAAAAATGAATAGTTCTTCTCTGAAAGTACCATAGCATCCCACTCCAAATGTAAAGTCTCAACAAGTGTTATTTTCTGAAAGCATCCTGGCAAAATGGATAGGGGCTGGCATTTCTGTCTGGTTCAAAGTCGACAACTCAGAATGGATAGGTACTGTCCAGTCCTATCTCTTCATAACTTGGAGGGTAATGAGTGGGGGTGGGGGGTAGTAAGGAGGAGAACCAAAGCATTACCTTGGCTAAATAATCCTCCAGGCTAAGTAGAATCATCTGCTTAGATGATTCTCCAGGAGAGGTACAGTTCAACGCTTGTCAGACCAGGATATTAAATTAAGCAATTTTCATCAGATAACACGTCTTCTGGCTCATGTAAAATGTCCCACAAATCGGCAAGCTCGTAAGTCAGGCTGATTGAAAGTGACCTACTAATCCATTTCACTTTGTAGATAGGCACAGGGATAGCTGGGAACTTGTTTCTCCGAAACCCCATTCTGCACCCCGCCCCTTTCCTTCAGCAGGCTCTGGAGTCTTGAGGCATAGGGATGGGGATCTCTAAATGAGACTTTCCATAGCCCTTGGGGTAGGACCATTAAGGGATTCCCTGTGATTTTAGAGAATTCTAACTCCTCATTGAATCAAAACCAGCCCCTGCCATTCTCTTTCTGTCCCTACCCCAATTTGTGCTTCCCAGAATCCCCAATTGCATATTAGATTCTTGTGACCTTTTCTTGATCCTCTTCTCTGGATTACAATTTACCTGCCCTTGTCTCTTGGCCTTAGGACCTTACCATTTATTAGGGTTAATCTAAAAAACTAATCCCAGCTAATATAGTTGTAGTAGATACTAATGGGTTAACATTTCCCTGTTTCAGATGTTTTTTCAGTTTAACAGAGACATTCGATGCCTTGTTCCAAGATCTAACATCATTTTTTGAACCTAGATTTGTGATTTTGTACATATAGAAACTCTGTAAGACAGGATAACAGCTATAGACATGGAAGAGACCTTAGAGATTGTTGATTCCACTTTTCCAGATGAGAAAACTGATTATGGTTTGCCCAGCATTACACAGCTAGTAAGTAATTGAGGCAGGATTCGAATCCACACTTTCCTGACTGAGATCCAATATTCTATCCAGGGCACCAACCTGCCTGTCAAGGAGGCTATTGGTCAGACAGAAAGGGAGATGATTTTGGTGTCATGGGATGCCAAGAGTGTTACTCAAAAATCTACCATTCAGTGTGATCTCAGGTAAGACATTCAGCCTCAGTATCCGGATTTGTAAAATTAGGGGACTGGTCTATATGACCTTTGAGGTCACCTTCCCTCTTCACATCTATGATCCTATAGATCACAGGAAACTCTTCCCAATGATGTAAGTCATCAGCTTTTCTGTCATCGCATCTCAGAGAGTTACTAGGTCCTCTAAAGTGGTTAGATGAGATGCCTCGCTATTATGTGTCAGAGGCATTTAGGATCTCCCTGACCCCAAGTCCCAATTCTACTTTACTACATTGTCTCTCTAATGGTGATAGGTAGTTATCTAAAATTGGACACTACTGAAAAACAACCAAAAAACAAATTGTAATATTGACTCATGGTATTCACAACAACTTTGTAAGGAAGGTGCTATTATATTCCAATTTCATAGTTGAAGAAACTGAGGCAAATGAAATTGATGTAATTTTTGCCCAGGGGTCTACAGATTTTAAGTACCTGATGCTGGATTTGAACTCTGGCCTTCCTGGCAGCAGGCCCAGGGCTCTATACACTGACCCACCAACTGCCTCTAAGAAAACCTGACTTTGTGTGTGGCTATCTATTTTGTCACAGCAGAAGGTCAATAATGATGGAGTGCTAACTTTCCTATCCTGAATATGCTTTCTAAATCAATCGATTCATTGATCAGCATGTATTAAGTGCTTACAATGTGCCCTGAACATGGGAGAGAAAGACGAAATGAAACAGTTTTTAACCTTAAGAAGCTTACTATCCAGCAGAGGAGATAATATGTATATAACTCTGCACAAAACATATAAAGAAGAAACATGTAAGACATTTGCAGGAAGGATAAAGGCAGCCATGAAGATGATACAAAGATGTCCTCATTTCTCCTCCATTAGAGACAAGCTCCTTGGGAGGACATCTTTCATTCTTTGCAGTTGTATTCCCAGAATCTAGCATGGTTCCAGGCCCATTGTAGCAACTTATTAAATACATATTCATTGACACAAATATGACCAATTATATTTATTTTACAAATTAAATAGTACCGCTTAAGAGTCATAGAAGAAAATAGAAAAGCTGGAAAAGACCTTAGAACAGGGATGTCACAGCAGGAAAGGGCCTTAGAACAGGGAATGTCAGAGCTGGGAAGGGCCTTGGAACAGGGAATGGCAGAGCTGGGAGGTGCCTTAGAACAGGGAATGACAGAGCACAGTAGTTTTTTAGAACAGGGGATATCAGAGCTGAGAAAGGTGTTAGTACAGGGGATGTCAGAATTGGGAAGGGCTTTAGAACAGGGGATGTCAGAGATGGGGAGAGGGGTAGCACTTAAAACATGCCAAAGATCTGAGAAATTATCTAGTTCAACCAAATCATTCTCTTCCCCATTCCTAGAGGAGAAGGACCTTAGGAAATGGGTAAGGATGAAAAAGGTAAAAAAAGGGGAAAGACTGGAGTTGGGAGAACAGACTGAATAAGGACAAAGGGACAGAAAAGCAAGAGTTTTAAGGAACATCAGGGAGAACATCAGTTTACTGGAGGGCTCTCATCACAAGGATGCAGAATACAGGGAAGTGACTTTTGGCTAGGTAGTCAGATGACATGTATAACTGGATCAAGGTCAGCATTCTTGCTTTGGCCATGGGAAAACATTATAGCTTTGAAGGCAAATGACCCAAATAAACATGGCTAAAATTAATCAGAAAGTGGATTTTCCCCATAAGGAGGTTTATTTGGAGTCCAGAAGGACCGAGTTTAAGTCCCATCTTAGTGATTTACCTGTTGTGTGGTGGCCATCAACAAAGGTCATAATTCTTAACACATGGATTTGGAGCTGGTATTGATCTCAAAACCCATATACAACACCCTTACCCCACTGTACCTGAGTTTAAATCTTGTGCTGGTTTCATGGTCCTAGGGGAGTTAATTCACTTCCACCAGGCTTAGTTTCTTTATCTGTAAAAGAGGGTTGTTATATCAAATGAGATAAGATATGTTTAGTGCTTTGAAAACTTTGAAACCTTATATAAATGCTAGCTATTATTAATAAGTGACAGTTTGATCCTTGGTTCTTTGACTCAAGGATCAGCGTTATCTCTCTAATATCATGAATTTCTCTGATTCTCAGTTTTCTAATTTGTAATACTACATACTAACTGTCCCAAAAGTCTTGGTGCAGTTTTACTGCACCAAGACTTTTGGGACATGCTGTATAAGAAAACTGTTGGTCTCCTCTTTTGGAACTCAGAGGCAGAGAGGATGCTAGAGGCCCACTGGTTGTTCTCAGGTTCCTCTTCACTGCTCAGTAGAGTCTCAGGTCACAGCTGCACGGGAGTTTTATCCCCCTCAGCTGCTAAAGGGCCGTGGGAGAGAAGGTTCTGCAGCTGAGTGGGGTTTGCTGGTTTTCCTGCTGGAAGTGCCTGATGCTTTCTGGAAGCTCTCCACCGGCCTCTGGGGACCCCTTCTCTAGCTTTGATCTTGAGGACAGACCAGAAGAGGATGCACTAGAATCAGGCAGAGGTGATTGGTTCTTGGATTCAAGGAAGATGTGGGGTGGAAGTATGGGAATGGAGCATGAAGAAACACAGAAATAAGGAAGTAACTCTCCTGGATGCTTTGAATAGGGTCACTAGTCAAATATAAAATGTAATCAGTAATTAAATAGAAATTTACAGATAATCTGGATTTTCTTTTTATTCAAACTTTTACCCACAATAAGCTCATTTTAACTTATTTTTAATTTTAAATTTATTTGTAATCTTTCATTTTCACACATTTCTTTCCTCCTCATCTGCCCAGAGAATCAACTGTTATAACAAAGAATAAAAAAAAAAAAAGAAACAATACAGAAGGCAGCTAGGTGGCAAAAGTGGATAGAACAACAGCCCTAAAGTCAGGGGGACCTTAATTAGAAACTTAAAAATACTTCCTAGCTGTGTGACCCTGGGTAAGTCACTTAACCCCAATTGTCTAAAAAAAAAAAAAGCAATACAACAAAACTAAAAAACCAAAACATATTATCTAAGTGATAGTATATGTACTATTTCACCCACGTAATCTTCCAGCTCTGCCAAAAAGGAAGGGAGGTACACCTTTTCATCTCTTCTTTCTGATCATTATAATTACAAGTCACTGTTGTTTTGATTTTTTTTTTTTTTTTTTGGGTGAGACAGTTGGAGTTAAGTGCCTTGCCCAGAGTCACATAACTAGGAAGTGTTAATCTCTGAGGTCTATTTGAATTCAGGTCCTCCTGCTGCTCTATCCATTGCAATCTAGCTGGCCCTTAAACATGTTTTTTATGTTTTTGTTATGTCTTTTGCTTTTTGTTACAATCTAACATCTACCTAATATCCCAGTCTAACCTAATATAATATCCACATCCTGATTCTCTTTCTTTTCTTATAAGAAAACAGTTAATAAAAGATAACTGATGGCTTTTATTATATATTTGCATTATATTTTATATGACTAGTATATTATACAAGGTAGCAAGTGTTCAAGCCAGCTTCAATTAGCTGGAGAGAGCTAATTGTTAAATTGTGAATTGTGTGCTTGTTAAATGTATGAGTCTGTATGCCTTCGAAACTGGCAAACTAGACAAACTTGGGCCAGGAGAAGCATATGACTTCCCTTCTGAGGTCCCTGGGCACAAAATCTGAGCAATGCCCATTCTTTTCTAGTTCTGAACAAGGGAAGAACATTGAAGGGGTGGAACAGGCTGGTGAAAATTAAAGAAACAGAACTTTTGAGCTGAAAGGCAATTGAGCTCAATTGTCACCTCATACCAAATGCACTTGAAAAGTAGTTGCCTTGTTTGAGCCTGATCTTTCCAGGGAGGAGGAACTCAGTGTTCTACTCTGAGTCATCTGACATTGGTCAGAAGGTTTTACTGATGTTAGACCTCAATTTATCTTTGAAATTTTCTTCTCTTGTTTGGTTGCCTCTCCTCTGAGGTCAAGCAGACCAAGTTCACTCTTTTCTCTATGTCTTATATTCTTCCCAAGTCTTCTTGCCTCTGGCCTGAACATGCCTGATTTCTCAGTTCTCAAGAGAAATATTCTGAAAGTCTTTTGTCATCTTCATCTATACAGACTTTAATTTATCAGTGTCTTTTTCCAACTGTGGTACCCAGTAATGAGCCCATGGTGCTCAGTATTCTATGTGTGGTCCAACCAAAGCAGTAAATACAGTGAGCATGTCAGTCTCAAGCTCCAAGTATTAATTAAACTCCTACTGTGTACCAAGCACTTAATAATCTCCAATGCTCAGAATACAAAGAAAGGCAAGGAGTTCATAATCTAATGGAAGAGAATATATATATATATATATATATATATGTACATAAATATATATATATATCACAATGTGCAAACAATATATATGTGACAAATTGGTACATATAAAATACCTGAAGATTTCCATACAAGATATAAGATATATCTTTTGATGAAAGGAAACTTTAGGAAATCTATTCTCTCTCTCTTGATGCTATCCAAGATATCACCGGCTTTTAATGATTTAGGACTGACAACTATTTTGTATTTTTCCTTATTTAATAAGGTAGGGCTTAGAGAGAGGATTCTTAAACTAGGGGCTTATGAATTTGGAAGATAGTAAAATTACATCTTCATTTTCATTGACATAATAATTTTTAATTTAATTTATATTTAACATTTTTATTTCTATAAATTTTTTCTCTTCCTCTTCCAGCCCCAATAACATTTTAACAGCAACAATAGAAAAAAACTCTCAAAACAAATATGTATAATTATTTCAGAAAGGTAAGTTCCCACACTGACCATGTCCAAAGCATCTCATTCTGTACTTTATTTAAGTCCGTTTTCTCTATAAAAGTAGACTATGATTGTGACTTGGATTTAGGAACACCTCAGTTCAAATTCTTCCCCTTGATATGCCAATCCAGCAATCCATCTGTGAGTATCTATAAGGTACCTACTATGTGTCAGGTATTAATCTAGGTTTTGAGTCCACAAAGACTAAAAAAAAGAAAAGAAAAGAAAAGAAAAAAAGAAATATTCCCTGTGCTTGAGGATCCATCATTTTATTAGGATAAACAGTATGTATACATATAAATATATCCCTATCTATAAACTATGAAAATTACATACAAGGTGATTACTTTTTTCAGGAAGGAGGTATCAGCAGCCCTTGTGGAAGAGGTGATTTTGATGTTCACCTTTTAAGGAGGATGTGAATTGAAAGAGGTAAAGAAAAGAATGAAATACATTCAAGACAAAGGGGAATAGTCCATGCAGAAGTAAGGAGATGGGAGATAGAATATAGAGTCCAACTGTAGAAATGTTCTGGAAACAGCTCTTTAAAAACTTTTTTTTGTTTGTTTTCCAGTCATGCCAAACTCTTTATGATCCCATTTGAGGTTTTCTTGGCAAAGATACTCAAGTGGCTTGCCATTTCCTTTTCCAGATGAGAAAACTAAGGCAAACAGGGTTAAGGAACTTGCTTAGTGTCACTTGCAAGTTTCTAAGACTAGATTTGAACTCAAGTCTTCCTGGCTTCAAACCTGGCATTTTAGCCACTGTGCCAACATCATGACATTTTTGTAGAGAAGGGATGGTAAAGGGGAGAGATTTAGGGTTATAGATTTATATTTGAAAGGGACCTCACAGTCCGACTGACCAAACCTTGCTTTTTGTTTATGGGGAAACTGAGGCCTAGGGATTAAAATGTCTTCCTTATTATGGGCAATAAGCACCAGAGTGGTAATTTGACCAGATCCTCTGATTCTGGAATTCTTTCCACCATCATTCTAATTGAATCATCATGTGACTTGAGAAGGGGAGACCTGTTGGAAGATCATTACTTTACTTGAGTTTATAAATTTAGCATTGATTCATCCTAGTCCATCTAAACCTTTCTCCTTGTATGTGCATAGCAAAATCAGGTTCTCTCTCTGAGGCTTAGTTTTCTCATCTGTAGAATAAGAATCACAATACCTACCTCACAGGGTCACTGGGGGTTCACATGAGATGACACATATCATGGAAGCACTTAGCAGCTTCCAGGCACCCCAGAAATATGGTTATTATCAGTCATCAAAGGCTTCTGAATTTCCCTTAGAGGTCTCATGTGTATCACTTTCCCTGTGAAAGCAGACCAACATATCCCCTTTCCCTGCTAGGCTTCAGCTGGATCATAATCTTCCCACTCAAAGCTGTTGCCTCTTTTAAAATACTTTGGAAGCATCTCAAACAAAAACAACTTTCAAAAAGGCATTTTGAGAATGTGAATGAAATCATGCATGAAACCATGAAATCATCATCCAGGTTTACACTTTATTCCTCTTCCCCTCCCCCTCCAATTTCAGCAAAAATGGGGCCAAATCCAAGCCATCATTGTGTAGCCCTGCTGTATTTCTGCATAAATAAAAGGAATCTGGTTGGGTCCTGCAAAGCATCCACTGTTCACAATTTTTTTTTTCCTGGGGGATAGTTTGCCAAATGTCAACAATTTTGGCAGGAAGTCCTTGTTTTCATTTTAATCTGCAAATGTCCCTCCTGTGAACAATGACCCAGCCCTGATCTGGGGATCATGGGGGGAAATTGGAGGAAGCACAAATATGGAATACAGACCATGGAACAGGGACTCGGGGGAATCAAAAGTTTGAAGAGGTCACTTCCAAGATATTGTTCACGAAAGAGACATTTTCCTTCCTTCTGCTGGTTTCTAGTAAATCTTGGAAGACTTAACACATTTAACCATGACTCTTTCAAGGTCTTTTCCTAAAAGAAAGCCCTAGAGAAGCACAAGATTAGCAATCTGTAGCTCTGGGATATTTCTTATTCTATAGATCCCCAGCAGGATCTAGCACAAAATGCACTTGGGAACTCACCCTGAGGGCTGGGATGAGATGGGGTGGGGTTGAGGTACCTGAATCTGTTGGCCAATTGCCACACCCCATCCTTGATGGTCACCATTCATCCTTGTCAGTCCATCTCTATGAAGGACTGACCAAGAGGCCCACTTTCTCTTGCCATCATAAAAATTTTAATGGTGTCCCTTAGGTTGATCATGATCCCCTACTGTCACCCTGTGGCCAACCCATATTGTTTTGTAGCTATTTATTGATGATATTTATTAATCCTTTCTATTTCCTTGCTTGTCTTGTGGCACAGCTACCCATATGAACCTCACCAGTGCCCAAAAGTTATTCTCAGTTTAACTTCTTTGAAGACTCTAATATTACATGATTTAAAGCAATACAACATTCATGTAAGACTAGTGATAATAAAAACAATGGATATGAATTTCAGGGAGAAGCTTAGAGTAAGTGAAAAAACTTTGAGTTTCCAAAAGCCACCAACCTGCTCTCCTCTTCCTTTTTAATTCAGAGCCTAACATTATTTATTTTGTAATGTCTGTCTAATATATTATTATAACTACATTATATACATATATGTGTACACATACAAATAAACATAGACAACTATATAATTATATAAAACTATAACATGTTTTATTTTTACATAACATAGTGTATGCTATATATCAATACAACATATAGATTTGTTATATGTTATTTCTACAATATAACATAGAGCATGTATATGATAATGTAATTATGTATATAATTATATTCTATGTATAATATAATATTATATATTATATATATATTTATATATAAACTATAGATAAACATATACTCCTCTACTAGGCATTTACAACTATTTATGATCTGGCCCCTTCTTATTCTAGCTTTCCTTTCTCTAGGGGTTATCCCTCCCTTTTTGAAAGTATATTTAATATTTATTAATTGATATCCCAAGTACTTAGTACAGTGCCTACCATATAGCATGGGCTTAATAAATACTTGACTGTCTGAGTGTCTGTATCCAATTAGTATTTGGATAATAGGCACTTCATCAGGTTGATTTTTCTTGCGTGGATGGTGAACAATGACAAATTCTGTTTAGGGAACTCTGCTGCATTCTGGAGAAACTCATTGCAGTTGATATTATAATGATTTCCTCAGGTGCCAAAACACTGCAGAGCCTTGCATGTAGTAAGAAATTAGTATATAGGGAGCAGCTAGATGGTGCAGTGAATAGACCCTGGAGTCAGGAGGATCTGAGTTCAAATCCGGTTTCAGACTCTTAACACTTCCTAACTGTGTGACCTGGGCAAGTCACTTAACCCCAATTGCCTAACAAAAACAAACATAAAATTAGTATATACGGAGATTGTGCTAAGTGTCAGGACTACAAAGAAAGGCAATGGTACTTGGTTTCATGGACTACACATTTTATTGTGGAAGACAACATGTGAGTACTTAAAAACTTTTAAAAAGAGGAATAAAGGGACTAGTGATTATTTTTTTTTACTGTGAATAATTGTTAGACAAGTTTATATAATACAGATATGAAACCATAGGGGAGCACAGGTAAAGCATGGAACTCTGGTTCATGTCAAAAACAATAAAGAGCCAATCTGAAAATTGTGCTTTTGGTTATGCCTTCATTCCCAAGGTCTTTGTTCAAGTTAGAGCTTCCTGGGAATGCCAAGAAAATCCAAACCTTCCCTTAATTCCATAGGGAATTTCTCACTTCATTTATTTTTAATGGTAGAGAAATACCATCAACTTGCAGTTTGGGTAAGTATCATTCTAGGGCTGGAAGGGACCTCAAAGACAAAACCAGCCCCTATATTTTACAAACAGGAAAAACTGAGGTCTAGAGAACCTTGCAAGGTAAGGCAAGGCAGAGTTAGAAGCATTTATTGCATGCTAGCTGTGTGCCAAATACTGTGCTTAGCTTCAGGAACACAAATACATGAGGAAAGAAAGTCCTTGCCCTCAAAAAGGGTACATTTTAATGGGTGGGGCAAGACAACATGTGGGATGGGGGAGGAGAGAGAGACAGAGACAGTGAGAGATACACAGAGAAAGAGACAGGGATAGAAACAGAGAAATAAAGACAGAGAGACAGAGATAAGGATAGAGACACAGAGACAGACAGAGAAAGACAAAAAGTTAGAGATAGGGATAGAGACAGAGATAGAGAAAGAGACAGAGAAATACAAAGAGACAGAGACAGGAATAGAGACAAAGAGAGAGAGAGAGAGACAAGAGAGGGAGAGATGGCTGGAGGGAAGGAGGAAGGTGGACAAAGTCTCCACAGTCATGAGCAGAGCCCTTAAGGGAATGAAGACGTGGTTAATCTGGATACACTCCTTGAAATGAAGGTCCTTGGAGGAAGGAATTGCAGGGGTAAAATATACTTCCAATATGAGAAGGCATTGTTACATGGTGGAGGAAGTCCAGAGTCCCAGGACCTGAACCTCCCCAAATCCAGCATTTTTACTTTTTCTTTGTTTGCAAGAAATATGAAATTGATGCAAACAGTTGTAATAATGATAATAGGTGTTTATTTTGAGTTATTCTTTCCTTAGACATTTGTATAATATATGCACATATATAGATATACACATCACTTATAAATATAAATATAAAATTGAATATGCATATATTATAACACACAAGTACATTAGATGCACACATTTGCATATGTATGTATACAAACACATGCAATACATATGTATACATGCAAATATGCATATGCAAACATGTGTTTATACCTTTATATACAAATATACACACCTAAATGTCTGTTTGTATATATGTATATTTATGTGTACATATAAATTAAATGATATGATATAAAACACAGATAAATGGATCGACCAATGCGGATCTTCATTGGTAAAGGAAATATCCATATTGGAAGTTCTCTATATTGATGAAATCTTAGGTATATAGCTATCTACATAATAGAAGGATAGAGAGTAGATATACTGATGTATTGGAAACAGATTCCATCACTATAATGAACTTCCAATATGGATACTCCCATTATCAATGACAGCTTGCAAATAGCCATCAAGAGAACAAGGTACAAATTTTAAATATCTGCTCTGGATCAGGGACTGAGCTGGGTGCTAGAAATGAAGGCAAAAACAGTCGCTGTTCTCAAAGATCTTATACAGTAATGGATGAGACAACCTGTATAGAAATAGGAACATATGTAATACCTACCCAATCAAGGGAAGGTGACCTTGGAAACAAAACTTTATCAGCTGGTGGAACAGAGTCTTTTCTCAATAGTTGTATTTAAAACCTTTCTGAAACACTGAGAAGTTAAGCAACCTGTCAAGATTCATACAACTATTAGGAAGCAAAGGCAGAACGTGAACTCAGATCTTTTTGATCCCAAAGATGGTCCTCTCTCCTAAGTGTTATGCTGCCCCTACTAGGCTAGCTTTTCATTTTTCAGGAGGGTTGGAGGTCCTCCATGGATTGCGCATTTAAAAGTTGCCCACTTTTTCCCTTCCCATCTTTTTGTAACTTGTCTCTTCCCTATGACAGGGGTATAGCATGATTTTAATGGAAATACAATTGTAATTGACTAAAGGGGAAATGAACAGACAAATGACAGTTGTCCATAAGGTCTAGCAAACTGCAAATCATGTCTCAATTATTGAAAGTGGTAAAATCTCCCTAGTGAGAACAATGGTATGAACAGAAAAGATTGCCATTCTATTTCCATTATTTTGGGCTATTGCTATTTCCCCTTTGCATATCTATACTCAAACAATATATGTACATGTTATATATGTACACACACACATATATATATAATATACCTGCAGTGTATATACTATATGTACACACAAAACATGTGTTTATGTACATAATAAACAAATGTATGTGTGCACATATATGTACACAAAATATGTATATGTGTATGTGTATACTGGGGGGAGGGGCTTTTGGAAGATTGGAGAAATACAGAAAATTTTTCTGTGGGGAAAGTTTCAGAATTAGTTCCTTCAGAAAGGCACCAGATAGTGAGAAGAAGCTTTAGGGGTAGGAGAAGGGGGTGGGGTAGCTGGAACCTCATTTTAATGAATTTTATTTCAATGTGTTAAAAAAAATCCTTCCCCTTAAAGGCAGTGACTGTGATAGCTTTTCTTGGTATCCCTAGGCTTAAAGTAGTGCTTGGCACATAATAAGCACTTAATAAATGTTCATTGATTGATTTATACTTGGATTTAAGTTATTTGGTTTCCTCTTCCTACTCCCTCTTTTTTTGCTGATACCTCTTTTTCATGAGATTTAAACAACTCTTTTTCAATTTAATTCTCCTCAGAGTTCAAGAATTTAAATCATACCTTGCCTCACCAATCACCATCTTTGATCTGACAAGGACCCTAAGTATCCCAATATGAAACAGTAAACAACACAAGAGAATTGGCCATTGACCGGAAAATAAACCCACTTTGTTACTTTGATAGATCCAAGATAAGTTAAGGGGAGATCTCTAGGGCAGATTTTGACCCCTTTTTACCTTCTCATTCAATATTATTGTTGCTCATGATTTTCCATAAATCCTCCATAGGACATCATCTCATTGCAATGGAAATCTTTATAGAGTCTCGTACAACTCCTTTTCTGTTTACCCATTGTTCTCAGTAGTGATGTTTGTACCACTTTCAGTAGGCAAGACAAGATTTGCAATTTGATGAAACTTATGGATTACCCACCATGTCTTTTCATTTTTCATTTTCCCTTACAACTTTATTTCCATTAAAATCATGCTATTCCTCAGTATACACACACACACATATACATATATACACACACACATGCAAACAATTATATAGCATCACTATATAGAGAATACTGATATTTAAAAGATGGAATTTTGTGGAATATAAATAATGAAACAGTCATTCATTCTTTCATTCTTTCCATTAATTCAATGGGCATTTATTAAATAGTACTATGTACTAGATACTGTGTTAGGTGCTAGAGATAGAAGAGTCAACATGATTCAGTTCCCTGCCCCCAAGGAGCTTATATTGGAGGAAGAGGGAGAAGAACTTTATATCAGAACCCTGGGAGTGACCACAGCAAAGGATGTAAGAATTGAAAGAGACTTTACAACAGAAAATGTCAGAATTGGAACTGACCTTAGGATAGAGATTATTGAATATGAGATAATAACAGCTGAGGGGTGGGAATCAGATCAGGAATTGATCTTATGGAGGAGGTGGTATTTGAACTGTGATGAAGAAAACTCTGGATTCTAAAAGGTGGAGGTAGGAAAAGGGATTACATTCTAAATACTGGGAACAGCCAAGTACAAAAACTTGGAGATGGGATAAGAAAGGCAGAGTTGAAAAAATCCTTAGGACATAAAATATCAGCATTGAGAAGGGCCTTAGAACAGAGGATGTCAGGGCTGGGAGGGGTCTTAGAACAGGGAAGGGCCAGAGCTGGGAAAGGTTTTTAGAACAAATCTGGGAGTGACCTACAGGTATTAACTTTTTCCATTCTTAACCTGAGAAATTTCTATGTGACCTTGGATATGTAGGTATATAAATAAAACATTTACTGATAATAAATCATAATTTAATGACTCCACAGTTTAAGAAGCTTTGACTTAGAACATTAAAATCTTCGAATTGGGAAGGATCTTAGAACAGAGAATGTTAGAGCTGGGAAATTAGAACATGGGATGTCAGAACTGGGAAAGGACTTCATAACAAAGAACGTAAAAATATGGGAAGGTCCTTAAAGCATAAAATATTAGAAATGGGAATCTTAGAGCAGAGAATGTCAGTATTGAGAAGGACCTTAGAACTTAATTATCAGACTTGGAAGAAACCTTGAAGCATTGAAGATTAGAACCTAAAGGGACATCAGGGATGTGATATCCAATTTTTTATAGAAGGTAACTGAGGCTCAGAGAGGGAAAGTGACTTTTCTGAGGTTCCCAGTGGGTTCTATTGAGCCTGAGTCCCCAGCATCTGGGCTTCCCCGCCCACTGCTGCCTGAAGTCCCTTGGCCTCACATATTCCAAGTGGCTGCAAGTCCTCCTGTGGTTTTGCTCCTTCCTCTGCTCTTGCCATTCATATTTTCTCCTAAATTCCTTCCAGCTGTCAGGTAAGAGAGCCCTGATAAGGATTTCCCCAGTGTGGGAGCGAAACATTTACCAGAGGTAACTGAACGCACCAGGCTCCCTCTCCTACAGTTTCTAAGCATATGGAATATATTGTGGTTGGAGAGAAATATATTTTAAGAATTCCTTCTGCATCTCTTCAGATACATTCCACCATGGATTATTGCAGGTGTCATGAAATAAAGGTTTTTTTCCCTTTTCAGACTTCAGCTTTGGAATCAGCAATATTGGGGGGGTGTCAGATCAGTCAAACCATGATTATCTAGCCCCAACCTGTACCCCCCTCTCCCCTCTTCCCCGGCTGGAGAGAGCTACCACAGTTCTGGCCTTTGTCTGTCTCCTATAGCTAATAAAAAGCTAGCATTTTATATGTGGCTTTAAGTTCCATAAAGTACTTTTACAAATATTTTATGTGATCCTCACAGCAAAGCTGGGAGATAAGGGCTATTATAATTCTTATTTTACATTAAAAAAAACTGAGGCAGACAAAGGTGAAGTGAGTTGTTCAGGATCACAAAACACTATATACCCATATTGTCCTAAGTACTTTTACAAATATCATTTCATTTGATCCCCGAAAAAATCCTGAGGTAGGTGCTATTATTATACCCATTTTACAGTTGAGGAAATTGAAGCAAAAAGAAGTTAAATGAGTCGTCCAGGATCAAGGAACTAGTGTCTGAGGGCAGGTTTCAACTCACCTTTTCCCAGTTCTAGCTCTCATGCTCTATCCTCTGCACTAATCAGCTGTCTCTATCACCAAATCTTTATTAAGTGGAATAAAATCATTTTTCCATACTGCCTCTTAGGACCTTTAGTTTCTTTTATGACACAACTCAGCTATTAGTGCCTGCCTTCCTCTCAGAGATTACCCTTCATCTACTCTAGAAATCTTTTATGAATTTACTTATTTACACATAGTTAGATAGTAAACTCCTGAAGGCAGGGATTCCTCTTCCCTCCCCTACTTTGTATCTCAGCATTTAGTTTAATGGATTGTGAAATTACTGCCAAATGAATGATTCTCAGTGCTTAATAAATGCTTGTTGAGTAACTTTTATAGGGGAATCTTCCTTGATGCCCTTCAAATATTAATGTTCCCACCTCTTGAAAATTCTTCATATATTCTTTTTATTTCCTTATCTGTTAATGTGCTGTAATGAACTTATAAAAAGCAAGCTTATTAAGGATAGTGACTTCCTCCCCCTCTTCCTCTCTTCCCCCTCCTTCCCTCCCTCTCTCCCTGCCTTCCTCTTTCTCTTCTCTCTCTGTCTCTGTGTCTGTCTGTCTCTCTCTTTCTGTCTCTGCCTCTCTGTCTCTGTCTGCCTCTGCCTCTGTCTTTGTCTCTCTGTCTCCCTTTATTTCTTTCTTTCTCCTTGTTCCCTCCCTCTTTTCCTCCATCCCTCCTCCCCCTCTCTCTCCTTGCCTCACTGTCTCCCTCTCTCCTCTTCCTTCCTCTCTCTTCCTCTCTACTTTCTATGTGTGCCCAGGGGCTAGTACTTTACTTGGCAAATAATAGACACAATGTTTGTTGAACTTAATAGGGCAATGCCAATAATTGGAGAGGGCTTATACCAGAGATTTGGGTCCAGTTCCTCAGTCTTACAACTGAATGTTTGGGCTATAGAGACATCAATACAAATTGAATAGAGAAGGATACCAGCAGAAATCAGGATGTTTCAAGTGTTCTAGTTATTGAGAAAACTAGCAGGGGATGGCTAATAGCCTGCTTGACAGAATTAGGGTTCAAAAAAGATCTTGGAAGACTAATACTTTGAGCTGAATTGAGGAAGAACACAAACAGGATAAATGTAATGTTTTCCATTTGGGTTCAAAGAACTTAATAAATACAAAACAGGAGATATGTGGCCAAATAGAAGTTCATCTGGAGGAAAAACATCTGAAGATTTTAGTGAACTATAAGCTCAGTATGAATCAACAGTGTGACTATGGTGGTCAAGAAAGCTGGTCAAATATTATACTAGTGTTCAGGGCAAGAGAGGTGATCATCACCTACTCCCCTCATATTCTGCTTTGATCTGATTACATTTAGAGTATTGCCTTTATTTTAGAAGGAAATTGCATAGAGTGCCCATTGAAAGGATATAGAAAGGAATGCCAAAGTAGGACAATCATGAATGTGAAGGGTGTTTTGTTGCATTTGCATTAAAGTTAAGTTAAAAGAATTGGGGATGTTTAACTTAAAAAAGACAAAACTAGGTGGTTGGGGAACACAGAGGGAGAGGAGATGGAAATATTGTTATTTTCAACCATTTAAAGGACTGTCACATGAAAGTGGATGTGACTTGTTCTGTTGTTCACCAGAAGGCAAAACCAGGAAGAATGCTTTGGTGAAGGTTGCAAAGAGGCATTTTTAGGCTTGATATATATATATATATATATGTATATATATATATATATGTATACATATATATATATATATATACATATATATATATATCAAGCTTGATATATATATATATATATAAAAAATATACGAATTCTGACCATTATACATACTCCAAAGTGGAATATGCTTTCTCAAGAGATATTAGATACTACTATCTCTACTTGCTTTTTAAATAATTTTATTTTATTTTTAAACTCAAATAACAACAGCTTTTTATTTTCAAAATATATGCAAAGATAGTTTTCAACATTTACCCTTGCAAAACCCTGTGTCTAAATTTTTCTCCCTCCCTTCCCCCCATCCCTTCCCTACTTAGCAAATAATCTATTATATGTTAAACATGGGCAATTTGTTTATACATATTTATTATTAATAAAAATTAATATATTATTAAATATATACATATTTATTATGTTGCACAAGAAAAATCAGATCAAAAAGGAAAAAATGAGAAAGAAAAAAAAGCAAACCAACAATAACAACAAAAAGTGAAAATACTATATTGTGATCCATATTCAGTCCCCACAGACTTATCTCTGGGTGCAGATGGCTTTTTCCATCACAAGTCTATTAAATTGGTCTTCAGGCCATCACCTCATTGTTGAAAAGAGTCCCATTCATCAGAGTTGATTGTCATATAATCTTGTTGTTGCCATGTACAATATTCACTTGGTTCTATTTAATTCACATAGCATCGATTCCTGTAAGTCTCTTCAGGTCTTTCTGAAATCATCCTGCTGATCATCTCTTATACAATAATAATATTCCATAACATTAAAGTACCACAACTTGTTCAGTCATTCTTCAACTGATGGGCATCCACTCAGTTTCCAGTTCCTTGACACGACAAAAAGGGCTACTACAAACATTTTTGCACATGTGGGGCTTTTTCCCTTTTTTTGATCTCTTTGGGATATAGAGCCAGTAGAGACACTGATGGATCAAAGGGTATGCACAGTTTGATAGCCTTTTGGGCATAGTTCTAAAGTGCTCTCCCAGAATGGTTGGACCAGTTCACAATTTCACCAACAAAACATTAGTGTCCCAGTTTTCCCATATCTCTTCCAACCTTCATCATCATTTTTTCGTCATCTTAGCCAATTTTAGAAGTGTATAGTGGTACCACCAGAGGCTATTTAATGACTACTTATTTGTCAGCTATGATATGTTGGTTTCCTATTTTGAGGTTTGTTATGGACCAAATGGGCTTTGTGAATCTTTCCAACTCAGAAAGTCTGTGAACCAGTAGACATCTCCCCCCCCCCAGAAGACAAGAAGGCATCTCAGAACTGCTGAGACTGATATGCTTGAAGTGTTCTTAAAGTGCACAGTAAGATTGGTCTCTTTCATTCACTATTGATCCTTTTCACTCGTCTGACACTTCCCAGTGCCTAAGGTTCTGCCACTTTTCCATCCAGATGCCAAACCCTTCCTGGTGTCCATGTCTGACAATCTCCATAGTCCATTACCTTTCTGCCAAGAGGTAGGAAACATGATTCCTTGCTAATTCCTCTGAAATCATGGACTGCATCTAATTCAACATGATTTGCCTCTCTCTCTCCTCCTATATTGATGATCCAAAGCTGACAAAATCTGCATTTGTAAGCTGCCAGTCTTCTCCCCCGGTGACATCTTCTTTTCTCTCACTTTCCCCATAGTGCATCCTGGACTACTCTAGAGCAACCCTTGTGTCCCCTTCCTTCCTCTCCCCAGTTGGCTGTTTATGAAAGCGGGATGGCGATCCCCCTAGAGGTACAGCCAAGTGCAACTTGAATATTTTGCCACTTTCTCAGTGAGCCCTATCTAATGGGTCAGACTGAAGAAGCTCAAAGAAAATCAATAGTTTTCCCTTGATCCATAACTTTAATGGAGATCCTGAAATATATGGCTTCTTCTTTTCACATCTCAGGAATCATATTTAACCCTTCCCTAAAGCCCTGACCAGAAGTACCCAACCATGCAATGTGGAGAAAAAAGTGTCAGACTTCAAGTTAAAAAGCCTTCCAAATTATGGCTCCATCACTCAATGACTGGGCTGGGGATGAGGGTGTCTTAGACAGCTCAGGTCCTCTCTCTGAGCTAAGGTTAGTTTCCTCCTCAGATAAATGAAAAAATCTTTAAGGTCTATTCTAGTACTGACATTCTATCTTCCTTCCCAACTCTGACAGTGTTGGTTCTAAGTCTCCTCTAAGCTCTGACATTCTCTGTTCTAAGGGCCTTCCCAGCCCTGACATCCTCTGTTCTAAGGACCTTTCTAACTCTAATAGTCCCTGTTCTAAGGTCTCTTAGGATCTTGGGACTTGATAACCAAAGGTTTTGTTTCTTCTTGGTATGGAACACCAATCAGTCCCCATTTTTCTCCCTCCTAAGAATGAGTGTCTCTTTGTATACTGGAAAGGGTAATGGAGATCTAGGTTTGACCATTAGCTCTGACACGTTGGTGTTGGGTGACTACAGGCAAATGACTCCACCAATTTCAGTCCTGGTGTCTTCAACTGGAAACATGGTGAATAACTTGGGGATAATAATAGTTGCCAAAGTTGTGGTAAGGAAAAATTGCTTTACAATCCTGAAAGCAATAACTTGGATTGTTGTTTATCCTGTTATAGCCATGTCCATTAGGTTCTCATCTCACTTTTGCATTGTAAGAACCATGAGGGTCAGCTAATTATGTATGTTTTAGCTAAGCTTTGTGTGTAGTACAATGTAAAGAGCACTGATTTTGGAGTCAGAGGATCTGGATTCAAATCCCCACTCTGCTATGTACCACTTCCTTGCCCTTGAATGGCTTATTAGCTTATTATTATAGATTATCTCTAAGGTCACTTATAATTCTAGATTTCATGATCTATTACCCAGCACAGATTTCTGTACAAGTTGACCCTTAATAAAGAGTTGTATCATCATCATCATCATTATCATCATTATTACCATCCCACCATTTGGAATATTTCTGAATTTCTGATGTCTGCCACAAAGGAATCTAGGCTGATGCTTTATGTCTTTGATTAGGACATCCCAGTATATACAGGGAGAGAAAATAATCCTTTAACCCAAGAAGGGAAATTCTAATCCCTCTGCTTCAGATCTCATGGATTCTTTGAGCGCAAAGCATTTCCTAAACCTTGAAACACTATTGAAATAACTAGTAAGCTGCAGAGCTGCCATTTGAATTTGGGTCTCATAAGCCATTATTACTACAGAAAGTATTCATTTGAGATGCAGGGATCAGAAGGAGTAGTGACCCCTGAGAATCCTTCTTATTTTGTGTTTTGCTACAAAGCTATAGCTTGCTGTCTGCATTGATTTAATCCTCCTGTCTCTTGGAACAATGCCACACCAGGATACCTCACCCAACCAAGAGAAGATCAATAAATATGATGGTGGAAAAAGTGATGATGGCTCATACTACCTCTTAGGGACTATTCTCTCCAAAATTTTAGAGTCAGAATTTTTAAGACTGCAAGGAACTTAAAGCTGATCTGTTTTAAAAAGTGATTTATTTATTTTTCCTATGGAACATAAGTAGGTTTTAGAATCACTGAATCATAGTTAGCCAGGACCTCAAAGGTCACCTAGTTCATTCCTGCTTTTTGCATGAATTCTCCTTTGCTGTTGTTTAGTTGTTTTCAGTCATGTCTGATTCCTCATGACCCCATTTGGGATTTTCTTGTCAAAGATACTAGAGTTATCAGTCATTTACTTTTCCAGCTCATTTTCTAGATGAGAAAACTCAGGCAAACAGGGTGAAGTGACTTGTCCAGAGTCACACAGTTGGTAAGTTTCTGAAGCTGGATGTAATTCAGGTCTTTCTTATTTTATGTCTAGCACTCTAATCACTGTACCACCTAGCTGCCCCCAGCTGCCTTCAAATAAGAAAACTTGAAAAATAATATTCTTAGCACAGTGCTTGGCATATAGTTGGTGCTATATTCCTTTCTCTCCCTCTCCTCTTCAAAGCTATCCCAAGTACTATCTTCTAGTTGATAACTTTCCCAATATCTTTCTTAACTTCCAGCTGTTCCAGTTATCAAGTTTCTCTCTGCCTCTCCTTCTCCCTCTCCTTTTCCCTTTCCTTTTCCCTCTCTCCTCTTCTGGAATGACTATATATTACTACATAGAGAAAAGAAGAAGAGAACAAACCTTAATCAAATATCTCCTTTGTGCCAGGTGTTACAAATATTATTTCATTTGATCTTCACAAATACTCTTGAAGGTAGGTGCTATTATGATCCCCATTTTATAGTCAAGGAAACTGAGGCTGAGAGAGATTAAACAATTTGTCATCTGAGGTCACATTTAAATTCATGTCTTCTTGATTCAAGGCCCAGCACTCTGTCTGCTGTACTACCTAGCTGCCTAACATAGATGGACAAAGCATTCAATAAATACTTACTATGTGTCAAGCATTATGCTTAGTTCTGGGCATATAAATATAAGCAGGGAAAATAGTCCCTATCTCCAGGGAGCTTACAATCAAATGGAGGAAAACAGCACTTTAGGAGGGGGTGCTGGAAAGTGAAAAGGAGTAAAAATTTAAATTTATTCATCTCCCCCCCCCAATAGAATATAATCTTTTCAATGGGAAGGATTAATCCAACTTTTTCTATCTCAAGTACTTAATACAGTTCCTCTTTTGAAGTTGTTTTTCAGTTTCAATTATGTCTGTTTCTGTGTGACTCTATTTAGGGTTTTCTTGGCAAAGATACTAAAGTGGTTTGCCATTTTCTTCTCCAGCTTATTTTACAGAGAAGGAAACTGAGGTAAACAGGATTGAATCACTTGCCCAGGATCACATAGCTAGTAATTGTCTGAGGTCAGATTTTGACTCAGAAAGCAGAGCCTTCCTGACTACAGGCCTTGTGTTCTATCCACTGAACAACCCAGCCCTTGTTTGAAGTAGGAACTGAATCTTTCAGTTCCAAAATTTTGTGATTCTAAGACTTGTTTTTTATAACATAATAGAAATAAGGAATGTTACTAACAGGAGATTAGATAATTTTGGTGTGAATTCTTGGAAGAACAATGCCATTTAATGGTCAGTGAGCATGGATGTGAGAAAGGAGAGTTGAAATTAACAATATTTGTAAGATAGTTGGATCAATGATTATCTGACCTTATAACCTTCTGCAATCATTTCCTAATTCCAAGCCTTAGCTGTCCCATCTCTAAGATGGGGTGATAAAGAGTGATCAGGTTTGATTCCTCAGCACACTCTACATAGTAGAAGGAGAAGGTCTATGATGACTGAAATCAGCAAAAATGACTAGTAAACTTGTGTGGTAAAGCCACAAGGTCCCAAAGATATCATATCAATTGATTTGTATTTTCCTATATAACTTGCCAGAAATAGATGAGAATTTTGCTTTAGAATGGAACCTTTGGAAAGGATGCCTCCTCCCTCCCTCAGAGGAGAAAACTATCAATCACAATATACATGGGGCCATCAGAACCATGGGATATGTCTGGTTTCTACCAGAAGCCAGTTGTGTTAGCCTGTATCCCTTTGGGCAGGTCACAAACTTAGCTTTAACTCCAAATCTACAAAAAGAGATGTTCTGACTGTAATTTTGTGATTCTATGATCTCTCAGGATTAATCAGTCACTCAACAAGCTTTTATTAAATCCCTAATACATAGCAAGTATTTTGGTAAGTATGAGGGAAAACAAAACCAAAATCATCCTTGCCTTCAAAGGGCTTATATTCTACAGAAAGAGAAGATATACATATGAGATGAATATCTGATAGGTATATATGTGTGTATGTATGTGTTCAAAATGGATTTGAGATAGCTTGGAGAATAGGGCACCTGAGTGGGAGTTGGGGGCAATTAGGAAAAAGTTTTCCAGAGAAGGTAGTGCTTGAATTGAGAGTCTTAAAGGAAGCCAGAACTTCCAAGTAATGGAAATGGGGGGTGGCAGTACTGGAAGAAGTCTAGACAAAGGGCTGGTGTCTGGAGATTACATATAAACACTGGAACAAAATTGTGATACAAAGTAACAATATAATGGATAGAGTGTAGGAATCAGAATCAAAGTATCCATGCTACAATGGCCAGGAGAGACATCTAATCTAACTTTCACTTTTTCAAGAATCTCTCTCTTTCCAACACATCCAAGTCAAAGAGCTTTAGGTAAGTAGGTTATATAAGTTCCCCTATGTTTTGGGGAAGCCAAGGCTCCAGTGTGTGTGTGTGTAAATCTAATGCTTATGAACTTTTCTTAAATCAAGTGGAAATATGACCCTGGGCAAGTCACTTAACCCCAATTGCCTTAGCAAAAAAAAAAAAAAATCAAGTGGAAATGTACCTCTATACAACTTCTATTTGTTACTCCCAGTTCCAACTCTAGGATCAAGCCACACAAATCTAATTTCTCTTCCTTTTACATACTTACACACACACACACACACACACACACACACACAGAATCCTTGCACAATTCTTAACAATCCTTGCAAGATAGTTGAATCAATGATTATCTGACCTTATAACCTTCTGCAATCATTTCCTAAGTCCACGTCTTAGCTATTCCATCTCTAAGATGGGGTGATAATTCCTTACCACACTCTGCATAGTAGAGTACAACACACACACACACACACACACACAAATAGGCAGACACACATACAGAAACACACATCCCATCATATCTGCCACCAAATTTAAACATCCCCAATTCTTTCAAACAATTCTCAAGTATGATCTACAGGTATCTGGGCTGAACAATGGTTAGCACATTGGGCCTGGAGTCATGAAGACATGTTCAAATCCATCCTTGTTGTGCAATCCTAAGCAAGTCAGTTTTGCCAGCCTCAATTTCCTCAACTGTAAAATGGAGATAATAATGGTATCCTCCTTCCGGGATTGTTGCAAAGATCAAATGAGATAATATTTATAAAATGCTTATCACAGTGCCTGGCAACATAGTAGGTACTTAATAATTTATTGTTTTTGTCCTCCTTTACTATCCTGTTTATTTTCCTTTGGACATCTTCATTTGTTCAATATCCTTTGAAAATGTGGCATCCAGAGTAATGATGACATTACTCTGTCTGTGCTCTAACCAGAGCCAGGCACTCCAGGTTCCTCATCTCCCTGGATCTCTTCTTGCTTCATTTTAAAAAATCATGGCTTTCTTTTTGACCTAAATAAATGGATAAACCAAGGGTAGGTCATGATGTTCTGTCCCCTGAAAACTTTAATTAGATTGTAACACAGGAATTACAATACCTATTCAGCCTATTTTAGAGGGCTGTTTTATTTCATAATTCATAGGCCCCATCTCCCTCTAGAAGAGAGCAAGTTAATTGAGGAAAAGAACAAATTTTCTTTTTTTTTTTCTTTGTAACCCTGGAGCCTAGAACAAACTAGGCACTAAATGCATGCTTATTTGATTAGAGCAAATTTTTGTTACTTCCCATTCAGCCCCAAATAAATCAGATGGTTCATAGTACAATGGAAAGAACCCTGGCTCTTGGATTCAAGAGCCAGTGAAATTTGTGTTCAAATTCCACTTTTGCTATAGACTAGCTATTTATTTTTCTTAATGTCAATTTCTTTATCTATAAAATGGGATACATTTGTGCCTCTTGTGCCCTTTCCCATTCTAGAGTTAGGATCCCATGACTAGATGGCTTCTAGGGTCTCTTCCAGCTCAAAATCTATTACACTAAGGAAATATTAAGTAATTTTGGTTAGGAGTGGAGGGAAGAACTTTAACAACCCAGATGATCAGAAAAGTCTTTTCATGTGGGAGGTAAGGTTTCAGTCATGCCTTGAAGTTAAGGACTCTCTGAGGAAAATATGGGAGAGATTGCATTTTAGTTATAGGATATAGGCTGTGTACAAGCAGGGAGGTGGAACAATGGATCTTGGGTATGGATAACAGCAAGTAAGCCAGTTTAGTTGGAGAACAGTATGTATGAAAGGCTCCAAAGTTTGAAAAGCTTTGTAGGGTCAACTAAAATGCATGCGCTATGATTTTTGTTCATTTGTTTTACAATCATAGATTTGTTTTTTTAATAAAAACTTTTTATTTTTCCATATATATGCAAAGATAGTTTTCAACATTCACTCTTATAAAACCTTATGTTTCAAATTTTCCCCCTCCCTCTCTTCTTATTTTGTCCTATAAACAGCAAGTATTTCAATATAGGTTAAACATGTGCAATTTTTAAAAATATATTTCCACTTTGTCATGTTGCCCAAGAAAAATCAAATCAAAAGGAAAAAAAAATGAGAAAGAAAAAAAAATAGGCAAACAAACAACAACAGCAGCAAAAGTGAAAATACTATGCTTTGGTCCACATTCAGTCTCCATAGTTCTCTCTCTGGATTAGGATGGTTCTCCCCATAATGTCTATTAGAATTGCTTTGAATCATCTCATTGTTGAAAAGAGCCAAATCCATCACAGCTGATCACCACATAATTTTGTTGTTGCCATGTTGACATGTACTAGGTGTGTGACCCTGGGCAAGACACAACCCCAC
>JAJPUD010001806.1:186846-234906 GCA_023553655.1 Myrmecobius fasciatus
CCTGGGAAGCCAGGGGATGGAGGTGAGGGGGAAGAACCATCTACGTGTGGGAGCCAAGCAATGCAAAGGAGTGGAGCATGGATTGGAATGAGGAGAGACTTGTGCCAGGGAGATCAGTCAGAAAGAATTCCTTGCAAGTATCCATGCAAGAGATGTTGGAGGACTAGAATGAAAGAGATAGATCTGGGAGTGGAGAGAAAGAAGCAAATAGGAACCAGATTTTGAGTCCCTCTGAATGCAGCCCCTCATCTCTCTTCCCTGTTTCCTACAAACATGAGTCAATCTACCCCACCCACTTGAATGTCCTATTCCCTTGTCCATATCTTGGGTCCTTATGTATATGGTCAAGCACTTCAGAGCTGATATCACCTTCTCTACCCAGCTCTAGGGCATTCTTCTGTTATCATCTTGGGAAATGTTCCTCAAGGATAGATCTGTTACTACTCATACCATTGGAGGCTTCCACATTACATTCCATTTCTTACTCTCTTGAACAACAAAGAACAAAGCAGGTCTCCTGTTTCCTTTTTCAGTGCTATTTCTACCTCATCTCATGACTTCCATTCCGGATCCTAAAGGACAAGGAAGACCTGGAATACAGCTGTACAGGCTCCTGGTCTCTCTGCATCCTTTTGGTTTTTGTTTTAGGCCAGTCTACATGGCAATGCTAGAACATTCTTTTCAAAAATAATACTCTGCTCTTTCTACTTGTCTGTCCCCTAGCCACCAATGGGGTCTTGTTGACAACAGAATAAAGGTGATTTTTTAAAATTTCAATTTTATTTAATTTTTATATCTACATTTTATTCTTCCCATCTTCTTGCAACCATATTGAGAAAGCAAGGAAAACACAACTTGTTACAGACATCTATACTCAAGCAAAACAAATTTTTTTATTATAAAAATCATCTATTTAAGAACCTCTCTGATTGATTTCATTACTTAATTTCTCATCATTCTGGTTAATAGCTATGTGAATTCTCCCTCTTTTCCCTCAACTGGTAATATGTGGGATAATAATAGCACTATGTACCAACAGTAGAACATAGTACATATTATACACATGTTATTCCCTTCTCCCTCCCTTCAGGTGGTGTGGGAGATCTCAGAATGAGATATAGTCAAGACATAGTGTTGATATCTATTTCTCTCATTAGCCAGTATCTGTGAACTTGTTTGTAAAAGTCCTTTGAAAGTTACATTTCTTTTTTTTTTAATTTTCCCCAGTTAAATGTTTAAAACACACATTTTTTGGGGAGGAGGGGTTATCCATGTACATTCTTTATATATATATATGTACATGTATATAGATACATATATATGTATGTATGTATTTCCATTTGAATTATATTGAGAGAGAAAAATCAAAACAAAAGGGAAACATCATGAGAAAAAAATAACAGAAGGAGAAAAAGTGAACATAGCATGTGTTGATTTACATTCATTTTTCATAGCTCTCTCTCTGGTTGTGGATAGAGCTTTCCATACAAATTGTATTAGGATTGCCTTAGATCACTGAACCACTAAGAAGAACCAAGTTTATCATAATTGATAATCACACAATCTTTTGGTTGTTATGTACAATGTTTTCTTGGGTCTGCTTGTTTCATTCAGCAGAAGTTCATGCAAATCTTTCCAGGTCTTTCTAAAATCTGCCTGTTCATCATTTTTATAGAAGAATAATATTTCATTACTTTCATATACTATAACTCATTCAGCCATTCCCCAAATGATAGGCATCTACTTATTTTCCAATTCTTTGCCACCACAAAAAGACATGCTATAAACATTTTTGCACATGGGCGTCCTTTTTCTTCTTTTATGATCTCTTTGGGATCCAGGCCCAGTAGACACACTGCTGGATCAAAGGGCATGCATAGTTTGATAGCCATTTGGGCATAGTTCCAAATTGCTCTTTAGAATGGTTGGATCATTTTACAACTCCACCAACAATGTGTTAGTGTCCCAGTTTTCCCACATCCTTTCCAACATGTTAACTATATTTCAATGTCATTGTTTTCCTTCATATTACTATTCCATACAGCACTTAGCACAGAGTAGATCTTTAAAAAATCTTTGGTGACAATCAATAAATCCAACAATATTTCTCTAAATACTTTATAAGTATGTGACACTTGGGGGGAGGGTATAAAGGAGGGCATGAAATCCATTGCCATGTATTCCATTAAAATATAAATTCTGTGAGAGTAGGGATGATTTTATTCTTTATATTCATATACCCATTGTGCAGCACAGTGGTAGACAAATATAAAGTACTTAATACTTGCTGACTGAATGCCAATAGTAGTCAGCTATTAAATCCTTATTGAATCAAATTGAATGCTAAGGATGATTACAGTTATTGTATTAGACTTAGAGAGAAAAGGGCATTTAGAAGGCAGACTAGTAAAATGACTTAGTGGGCTGGTAAACTGTAAAAACTCATTTGCAAGATGGGGTTAAGAAATTCTCCAACCTCCCAACTGCTTTCAATTTTTGTGGGACAACATCAAGCTCATTTCAGGGGAATAAGTAACTTCCTTTGTCCTCTGTCACTTTGTTAGCATTTCCATTCCTATGTTCGTTCTTAAGGGACAGTGTGGTGTAACAGGCTCATGTAAACAGGGTCAACTGTTTCCATCCTTGAATCAGGAAGGAAGTCAAGATTTGGAGTAGGTGGATTTTTTCACCAAAGACTCTTGACTCTCTCATAGATTGGATTTGTTTGTGTCCTCTCAGGCTGATACAAGAAACAAATATTATGATTTCTACATCATAAAAAGTGCACACCGTGGGCTGTGCTCAACTATGATCCAAGTTCTACCTTTTGTTAGCCAGCCATCTGTAAGGCCATCGTATAGCTTGGACACTATCATAATATTCAAAATAATGTCTTTGCAGCACTTTTTGCATATTATTATATTTGAACCTCTCAAATGTGGGGAGTAAATGTTCCAGGAGTTAGTATCAACCCAGTTTTACAAATAAGAACTGAGTCATAGAACTTAAAATTAAAGGACTCTGATGCAAGAAAGCATCAGAGGTGGGATTTGAACTCAGGTCTTCTTAATTTCAATTACAGAGCCTTGTCCCTCATTCCAAGCTGTGCCAGTAAATTAGTCCTATACATTTTATAGTTGAGAAAACAGGGTCAGAGATGAAATAGCTTGTCTGTGGTCACATGATTCACAATCAAAATTTGGCACAATATCTGGCCTTTAGAGAGCATTAAACAGTAAATAATTACTACTATTTATATAGCCTTTAAAGGTTTACAATGTGCTTTATATATGTTATTTCATCTGATCCTCACAATAACTCTATGAAGTACATGCTATTGTAAGCTTTACTTTATAGGGGGAAAATCTGAGGTAGTCAGAGATGAAGTTAGTTTTTTTTGGATCTCAGTTGCCTGATTTGTAAAACAATGATGATAATATCTGAAGCAAATGAGATGATGGCTATAAGGTATATAAAAATGTTATTATTTGAGAATTATTATTTTGGAGTTCAGATCATGCCTCAGGTACTTACTAGCTGTGTGACCCTGGACAAGTCATTACTTAATCCTTTCAACCTTAATTTCCTCATCCACAATAATAATTACTGAAAATTATAATTCATAATAATATATGATATATGCTCTATAGTCTCTATATAAATATGTAATAAAAGATCTATATTTTATATATAAATGTATATAATAACACAATTTGTAGTCTTTTAAAATATATATGTAATATAATCTATAGTCTCTATGTAGAAGTGTATAAGTCTATTATCTATAAAAATTTGTAGCATAATAAAATATAATTTAATAATGCACAATTATAATAGCTATAACAATATATAATCCATCTATATAATGTGTACATATGACTTGTAGTTTCTATGTAAAATGCATAACATAGAAAATGTAACATAAAACAATTACATAACATACATATGCATATATTATGATATACACATAATATAAAACATAATGTATATTGTATAATACATGTTATATATTATGTATATCCATATTGCATATAATTATGTTATAGACTAATTTACTAATACATAATATCATGACATATATATGATAATATTAATATTGTATGTAATCTATAATATAATGTTAAGTTATACAATAGATGATGTGATTAATGTTAGAATATGACATAGTATCATTATGTTATTGCATTATATAACATCGATTATATAAGTATTATTACAATTATTATAATTGTCAGTAATTATTATTACAGATGAGGAAACTGAGGCTGATAGAGGATCAAGCAATGACTTGCCTAGGGTCACAGAGCTAGTAACTATCTGAGGCAGAATCCAAACCTCATAAAAACTTTCAAATAATAACATCTTTGTGTACATACATTATATGTACATATAATAAATAACATAAAATAAATTATATATTGTTTATAATACAATATATTAATGCATAGATATAGCACAATCGTGTATCACATGATATATACACATATACTATACAATGGAATGTTATGTATATTCATAATATAATCTGTACATTATTATATAATATCATTTGTATATAACAACTGATAATTGTAGCAATAGAATAGCTATAATAATAATAGCTCATCTGGATAGCTAGCATTTATATATTCCATATAGTAGTAAATGATTTTTAAGATTTTCCAAGAACTTTATATTATGTTGTTTGTTTCTTGCAACAACTCTGTTATGCAAGTACTACTATTTTCTCTATTTTATAGATCACAAAATGGAGACAGAGCTTAAGTGACTTACTTAGGGTAACACAATAGGAAATATCTGAGACTAGATTTGAACTCTTGTGTCCCTGACTCCAGATCTAGTACTCTATTCACTATGCCCTTTGGTTAGCTACTGAGATGAAGGATATAAAAGAAGATTTTTAAAGTTTAAGGTATCTTCTACATGTGAACTATAAATATTCTTTCATCTAGTCACATATTTAACCAGGAGCAGAAGGAGGATTCAAACCTAGATTATTTGAAATAAACGACTTCATATCCATAGGTCTCAGTTTACTCATCTGTAAAATGATGAGAGTAGGACCACATGACACTCAAGGTTCTTTAGAGCTCCACATAAATGATCTAACCACACATGACACTCACCTCCCACCTCCATGCCTTTGCTGTTCCTCATTCCTGGATTGTCCTTCCTCTACATCTCTGTCTCATAGTGTCCCTCTGTTCCATCAAAATTCAGCTTAAACACTATCTTGTACATAAAGATTTTCTTTCTCTCTCCTTATCCCCACTTTTATGTCTATACCTCCCCAAAGCCCAGCTCTGACTCCAGCAGGCCTAGTTGATTCCAATTGCCACCTCTCCCTAATAATTTTATACCTATTTTTTTTATTAATTCTCTTTATATTTCTACTTTCTACACTCTTCTGACATGTATTTACTGCCTTTTCCATGAACATATTAGCTCCTTGAGAATAGGGCTCATCTCATTCTTTGTCCTTGTCCTTCCTTGCATTATTTAGCTCTGCACTTGGACTTATGGTAAGTACTTAAGAAATGCTTATTCATTTATAATTCCAAGGATAAATGAAAAAAAATTACTAAGAGCTTCTTAGTTGCCAAGCACTGAACTAAATTCTGAGGATGTGAGTAGAAAAAGAAAATAATCCTAGCTCTCAAGAAACTCATACTCTAATAGGGAAGACAACATATATAATAGTGGCTGATAATTCTATTAATAACAAAGATATAGTCTAGCATTTATAGTGCTTTAAGGTTTGCAAAGAGCATTGTAAATGTTATTTGATTTTCACAACAACCTTGAGAAGGAGGTACTATGATTATCCCCATTTTACAGATGAAGAAACTGAGGCAGACAGAGGTTAAGTGATTTGCCTAGAGTCACAAAGCTAGGAAGTGACAGCTACAGGGAAGATGGAAAGGCCCTGATGTTCTTGGAGGTGGATCAGGGTTCTGCCCTGGAGGATGGGGAACTTATAGAAAAGTAGCCTATCACTGACAGGAAAGGGAGGGTGGAGCTAAGGATTATAGTGGAGTGGGAATTCTGGGTTCCTTATGGTGGGAGTGGAAAAGAAAGGAAGATCAATAGAATTTTTTTTTTCTTTTGGGGTAAGGCAATTGGGGTTAAGTGACTTGCCCAGCGTTACAGAGCTATGAAGTGTTAAGAGTCTGAGATCAGATTTGAACTCAGGTCCTCCTGACTTCAGGGCTGGTGGTCTATCCACTGTGCCATCTAGCTGTCTCAGATCAACAGAATTTTAAGAACTCCATCAATGCTAATGAGGAAGGGCCCTCAGTGAGTATTTTGTACAACTATATAATATTTTGTACAGCTATATAATATAACATAATTTGACAAATGGTTCTCCAAATTCCCAGTGACTTCCAAGGAGTCCTCAGTGTCCAGTCAAGAGGGTAAGGATGTGTTATGTTGTTCACCCTTTATTCTCAAAGAGGATCAAAGACATCGGGAGAGGGATATCTTGACTTGCAAGTGAATTGGATTTAATTGAGCCAGATCTCTGCCAAGTCAACAGCCTCATTGTCTTCTCTAGGGCAATCTAGTGGCAAGATATGAATCAGGATGATTGACAATAAACCAGGGGAGAAAAAGGTAAAAGAAGAAAGGAGGTGTGTGTAAAGCTCTGTGTCAGTGTATAATAGAGAAAAGGAAGATTGGTCTGGTTTGGTACCTGCTTGATGTCTTCTTCTAATGAAGTTTGGGACATCCTGGGATAGGGAATTATTTAAGGGTTTTTATTCCTTGCCTTGAATTCTGGCTGGGGCCTTACAAGTTCTATATATGATCACTCAAAATCCATTGCTTTTTCCACTGCCTTGCTTCCCACATAGGGATGCTACAATTGAAAGGACAGCAGTGTTATAGAAAGTGTTCCTGCTTAGGTAGAGATTGAGCTCAGTGTCCTACTCTGAGATCCTATCTTTCCCTGTACTCTTTCCAAAGCTCTTCCTTAGCTATCCTCTGGAATAATTTCCATCCTTCTGAGGGTCATCTGGACAATTCTGATGATTAGTTGATCCTTTGGGGAGGGGTCCAAAAGGAGGTGATACCAGGGATTTCCCTGGGGTCTTGTGTTTTGACAAGGGGATAAGCTGTTCTCTTGCTAATAGGCTGTTGGACATGGTGTCTGCTGGGCCTGCTGGAGTCAGAGCTGGGCTTTGGGGAGGTGTAGACACAAAAGTGGGAATAAAGAACAGGGGCACTGAACAGAGGATGCCAATGCACTGTGACAAGCCGTCAGAATGGATCAATATTCCAATGTATTATTATTCCCTGGGCTGAAGAGCCAGATTAGGGCATCTGGTCTCCACTGGGAGAAGAATATATGAGCAATATCCATCGATCAAAGAGAAAGCAAAAGGCCCACAGATTCCAAGTTATTTGCATCAAGAAGGAGGGAATATGGTGCAGTGATGGGAACAGAATGTGGAGGAAGGAAAGCAATATGAACTAGGTCTGGAAAGGTAGGAGATTCAAACTCCAGTTTGAAGATTTTGTACTGGAGAATGTCTTATGTGGTAATAGGCAAATAGAAAGCACATAAAAATTGCCTCCTGATCCATTGATTGTTGATTATCACAGCTATTGTCTAACATAACCATATCTCAATATAGGGAGAGTGCTATTATGGAACAGCCCTGAAATGGATTCAAGAAGACTTTGATTCAAACCATGTTTTTGATATCAAGTCAAGTCAACAAGCATTTATTAAATGCTTAATCTGTCCCAGCTATTGTGCTGAAGCACTGGGATACAGGCTTGTTGTTCATCCTTCATTCTCAAAGATCAATGACATCATGACTGTGATGTCTTGACATCTGAATGAATTGGATATAAGTAATGTAAAACTTCATGAAATCATCAGCCTTGTTATTGAAGTCCAGTAGCAAGATAAAAGTGACTGTGGTTTGGGATGTAGTGAATGACCTTGGCCTTTCTAAATATAAGCAGAAAGTTTTTGTCTTCAAAGAGCTTACACACTTGTAGGGGGAAGACAATATATAAATGGAGCTGAAGGGATGGTGGAGTGGTAAAGAAAGTCAAGAGATGAATGAGAATATAATTGACGTGGGTCTTTTCCTTAAATGGAACTAGCTAGTCAGGGAGAGAGGTTGAACCCAGTCTCTCAATGTTAGAAGTAACTCATTGTTTGGAATGAGTTGGAGTGATTCTTCTTCTGTAAAATGGCATAATAATTTCTTCTGTACCTTTCCTATATAGATGATTTGGACCTAAAATGAGATAAAATATTTAAAGAGCTTTGTAAAATTTAGAGTTTTACATCAATATTGGCAGTTATTAGGGCAAAGAGCAAAATCACAGAACCTGAATTGGAAGGGACCCGTAACCATCTCATCCAACTCAGAACCTAAAGGAATTCTCTCTAATATCCTTGTCTATTAGTCCTCTGATCTCTGCTTAAAGACCTCCTGAGGACCTGAGGCAATATTCCTTATTTTCCAAAGGGATGCCACCATTTTACTTTCAGACAGCTCTTATTGTGAAGGAGAATTTTTATGGATCAAACCAGTCTTTTTGTTGCTTCTGCCTATTCCTCCTGATTCAGCCTCCAGGGTAAACAGAGCCAGCCTAACCCCTTCTCTCTATGTCAATCCTTCAGTCCTTAGAAGACAGATCTCACAAACTCTTAAGCCTTCCCTTAGCCAGGCTAAATATCTCTTGGTATTCAATAGAACATCATGTAATGTGAAGTCAGTGTTCTCCAGCATCCTGGTGGCCCTGCTCTGGATGCTGTCCAGCTTCTTTATGTCTGTCCTAAAATGTGTTGCCTGGAACTGAATTTAATACCCTAAATGTAGTCTAGGCAGGGAACAGTACATAGGGATTATCACCTCCTTATTCCTGGAAGCCGGGTCTGTGTCAGTGCACCCCGAAGGTCATATGAAGTTTTTTTGGCTACCAGATCACAATCCTGACTCATATTGAGTTTGTTGTCCACTGGGGCCAGGGACCAGGTGACCCAATTTTCATCGCATGTCTGCCATTATAATTGGTTGTGTAACCTTGGGTAGATCACTAGGAAGAGACCCCAGAGGTCATCTAGCCCAACTCTCATTTTACAAATGAGTAAACTGAGGCTATTAGCAGTTAAGTGAGTTTTTCAAACTCATCCAAGTAAAAATAGCAAAGCTGGATAGTGACCAGGTCCTTTATAATTCTTGATCCAGTTTTCTTTCCACTATTTATTTTCTACAGGTCTCTGTGTTTTTGTTTGTTTTGCTTAATAAAGTAAAAGAAGTAATGAGTTCCCTGTCATTGAAAGTCCTCAAACAGAAGCTGGATAACCAGTTATTGGAGTTTTTGAGAAGTTTCTTATCTTTTTTCACTTCTGAGGTTCTGCTAATTTATGAATTAAGACATTCTGGTTGGTATGATGGTTAGTTATCTCTGGAATCAGAAACACCTGGGTTGAAGTCCTACCTTGCCTCTTTCTCTCAAGAAATTTCTGTAGCTCCCTATGGCTCTAGGATCACATACAAACTCTTCTGTTTCCCTTCTAAATTCTTTATTATCTGGCTCTAGCCTTTCCAGACTCATCGAATGGTATATTCTTCTATCTTCTAGACATGCCTCCATTAGTCCAGGAATTCCTCAAGGGTGGAGAATGTCTTTTGTCTGTCTCCCTTCTTCCTTCCATCCCTCTTCCTTTCTTTCCCTCCCTTCTTCTCTCCCTCCTTTCTTCCTTCCATTCTTTTTTCTTTCCTTCCTTCCTTCCTTCCTCTTCCTTTTTTCTTTCCATCCTTTCATCCTTCTGTCCTTCCATTTTTCCTTCCTTCTTTCCACCTTTCCTCCCTTCCTCTCTCCATCCCTGTCTTTTGTCTTCCTTCCTTCCTCCCTTTCAACAACTGAACAACAATAAGTACCCTCACTGGAAATACATTACAGGATTGGAATCATGGTTTCAGTTAAATAGAAACATATTCTTGGTCCTGGATGGATAACAGAGATTTTTTAAAAAGTTGAAAAAGTTGTCCCTCAGAATTCTGAGGGTGTGAGGAATAGAATTCAAACCAGAAGGGACCCCTGGAGTCATTTAGACCCACTCCATATTTAACAAATGAAATTACTGAGGCCCAAGGGAAAGTGACTTATCTAAGATCAGAAGTGAGGGTTTGCATCTAGGCTTTTGGACTCCTGTGCTCTCAGTGCTCCTTCCTCGACCTTCCTTTCCTATAAATAAGTAAATTTAATGTCATTTCAGAGTCAATGAGGTCTTCTGCTTGAAGGGATCAGCAAAGTGTTACATGCATATGAGAGTGTGTTTCTGAGCCTTGCTCAGAAGGAAGATTTCCTATGAGGAAGAGACTGCCTGGGTTTCTCTCTCTCTCTCTCTCTGTCTCTCTGTCTCTGTCTCTGTCTCTGTCTCTGTCTCTGTCTCTCTCTCTCTTTACAGCTGAGGAAACTGAGACTCAGAAAAGTGAAGGGTCTCTATGAGGACTTGAACCCAGGCTAAATACAAAGTCCAGCATTCTTTCTGCTATGTAGTCTTCATCTGTTGTAATGTCAGGCAGAGAGAAGGGCAGTTATCAGACAGAGACCAAGCAACACCAAGATACAGGAACAGACAGAAAGACAGACAGAGAGAGATACAGAGACAGAGACAGATTCAGATACACACAGACAAAGACAGATAGATATAGAGGAAAGGAAAAAGAGAGAGAGAAACAGAGAGAGACCAAGAGAAAGAGACAGGGACAGAGAGAAAAAGAGAGAAGAAGGGAAGAAAGGAGGGAGGGAGAGACAGAAACAAAGAGACAGAGAAACAGAGAGACGGAGACAGAGAGAGAGACAGATGGAGACAGAGACAGAGAAACAAAGAGATAGAGACACACAGACACAAAGAGAAACAGAGACAGAGACAGAGGGAGTAAGGGAAGGAGGGAGGGAGACAGAGAGAGAAAGACAGAGAGTCTCCAGACAAGAGAGATTAGGCTATTGTGATACCATTGAGTCCTGAAGACCACAATTTGGGCCCTAGTAACATTGGCAAGCTCTTGGGGAGGCCTGCTTGTGTTTGGCAGTCTTATCTAAAGTGCCTTCTTCTCCCTGGACAGCTGAATTCTGTTAGTTTGGGGTGCCCATAAGGCCACCTCCTGGGGGAGGGGAGGAATAAAGGATATTGATTGGACTAGAGGAAGAAAAACATTGAAAGGGCTGAGGGGAGGTAGCATGGTAAATCTGCTTGTCTCCCGAGTAAAGATACTCTGTGACTACCCCCAAAGCTGGAGGAGCCAGTACCCTTTCCCTCAGGAGCCCAAGTGTCACTTGACATTATCAGGAAATTGTCAGCCTGACTTCTAAGTGAGTCCCAGGGCACACTGACCTCTCTTGGGGAGGCTCAAGGTGGAGTTGACACAGAAGATCTAGAGAGGCAGTAGCAGCCAGGTGACGCCCCTCCCTAGGACTGCTAAAGTCTCCAGAGCATAGTGAAGGCCCCAGTCAGGGAGAGGCATGGAAACACTCTCTGGCCCTTCCCCCACTCCAGATCAACACCGCAGCCCCTTCTAACAGGACCAGGGTAAACTTGGGCCCTGCTAATCCAATCTACAAAGACCTGCTTGTGTTTGGCAGTCTTATCTAAAGTGCCTTCTTCTCCCTGGACAGCTGAATTCTGTTAGTTTGGGGTGTCCATAAGGCCACATCCTGGGGGAGAGGGAGGCAGGGTGCAGAGTCTAGGCCACATCAGCCTGTGTGATCTTCTTCATACAGAAGACATTAGCCTGGAAGCCCCAGGACATCATGCAACATTCATTCAATTCCATCCTACATTTATTATCTGGAAGCTTAGGTAAAAAGCAGATGGGGAAAGTGGACTGAGGGCCCACCCAGGGATCAGGAAGACATGAACTCACTCAAGTCCTACCCTTTTACACCCATTAACTCTGTGACCATGGCCAAGCCATTTGACACTCTGAGCCTCAGTTTTCTTCTCTGTAAATTGGGGATAATACTATCTTTGCTGAGAAGGTACTGATCTGCAGTAGGAGATGGAGTTCCTACATCAAAGTGCTCCCTACACCAAGGAACTCACAAATCTAGTAAAACAGATGAAACACAAAAGAGACTGGCTGTCCAAGCTCCCAGGGAACCTAGGTAACTTTCTACCACCATACGTCATAGTGGGATTGCCAATGGTGGAGATCAGGGTGGGCATGGATCATTTGCATGGGGAGCTCATTATACTAATGAAGTAACAAAGATATATCTCCTCTCTCCAAAAATGTGTAAAGTATTGTTCAATGATAAAAAGAAAAGTGAGAAAAGGAAGAGGAATAAAGGGAAGGGAGGAGAGGAATGAGAAGAGAGGATAGGAGGGGATGTAATTTAAGATTTCAAACCACAGATTTTTTATGTTTCAGAGACTGATGTCAACTCACTGATCTATAGATTTCGGAATCGATCTTCTGTTCCTTTCCAAAACTATACCCTCCAGGGCTTGGTTATAGGAGGTAGGAAAGTTTGATCTGGAGCAGAGGAGAATGGGGAGGAGAAAGCAAAACCAAAAAAAAAATTAAAAAAAAAATCTGAAGGGCTGATCTATAGAAGAAAGACAAGGTTTACTTTGCTTGGCCACAGAAGGCAGATGTGGGAGCCAGGGGTGAAAGATGGAGAGGTGATGTGTCTAGTAGCCATCTAAGAAGTTAGACTGGAAATATGGTTGATTAGAAATATGGTTCTTCTTGCCAGCCCCCCACCCATCCCATCAGTCATTTAATTTTCTTAGACCTGGATTTTCCTCCCAGTCAATTGGGAAGATGGGATTGGTGGCCCCTAAGATCCCTGCCAACCTTCAAATTCTGTGATTCTGTGTTCTCTTGATATTCTGCTGAAGTCTGTGAGGGGTCACAAAGATAAATATGACCCAGACCCTGCTGTCATGGAGCTTACACTCTAATAGATGAGGCAAAAGAAAGAGCGATAAGCATGCGAGATTGGCAAGTCATTTAATTTCTCTTTGTCTCAGTTTCCTCTTTGTAAAAGGAAGAACTTTAGTTAGCCTTTAAGATTTCTTCCAGCTCACAGGATACCCCATCTTCCATCTCATGCATTTACCTTAGCTACTTTTATGCTTGGAATGTACTTTCTATCTCTTAGAATCTTTAATTTCCTTTAAGAACCGGCAACAACAAGACTATACGATGATCAATTCTGAAGGACATGGTTCTCTTCAACAATAGGATGTTTCAACCAGCTCCAATTGTTCAGTGATGAAGAAAGCCATATACACCCAGAGAGAGGGATCTGAATGTGGACCACAACATAACATTTTCATGCTCTGTATTGTTGTTTGCTTGCTTTATATTTCCCTTCTCAGATTTTTTTTCTTGTAGATCAGATTTTTCTTGTGCAACAAGATAACTGTATAAATATGTATACACATATTAGATTTGTCAAGTATTTTGACATGTATTGGACTTTCTTCCATCCAGGGGAAGGGGTGAGGGGTAGAGGGGAAAAATTTGTAACGGAAAGCTTTGCAAGAGTCAATGTTGAAAAATTACCCATGCATATGTTTTGCAAATAAAAAGCTTCAATAAAAAAAATTTCCTTTAAGAACTCAATTCAAGGGCTACTTTTACAAGATAGAATTTAAATAGCACCATAAGATTTGTAAATTATTTTTACATGTTATCTCACAACAATCTTGTGAGATAGTTATTATTACCTTTTAACAGATGAGTAAACCGAGGAAAATAATTTTCAAACAACCTGTCCAGAGTCCCATACAGCTACTACTAAATGTCTGAAGGTAGATTTCAAATTCTGCATTCTTCAAATGGTTAGCTGTTCATGGAGTAGCTTACATACACTATATCATTTATACTTTATGACAACCTTGTGAGGAAGATGCCATTATTTTACAGATGATGAAACAGACTAGGAGAGATGATGTGATTTGCCCACAAGTCTCCTGGGAAAACAAAACTTAGTAGGCTCTTCCTTAGGAGAGTGTCAGGTATTCTTTCACACTAGGAGCATCTTGCTTAATTACCTTTGACTGTAGCACTGCCTCCCTTCCCAGGAAAAGGGGGAGAACTAGAGAGAAGTAAGATTAGGAGAAAAACTTGGGACAGGAACCCAGTTCTTTAGGAAGTCCTGAAGAACTCATTACCTTCAGAAGCTAGCAGAGAGAGGCTGGGTGGGAGAGCACAGCAGACACTGACCAGTCCACCCTTTAGGCTGGCTGGTAGTTAGCTGTGGGAGTCATTCCTCCTTCTTCAGTGCCATGAGCTGCCTGAACCTCAGGAAAGAGGTTGAAAATATAGAGATAAAGGATAATCTCCAGTATAAACATGTCTTCTAATTCCATGGTCTACATTCCCTCATTTACTTGGAGGGGATGAGATCAGGCTTGGAGGGGGAGGCTGAGGTAGGGGTAGAAAGGAACAAGATTGAATAGTAACATAAAAAGGTGAAAGCAGACTCTTAAATTTCATCATTCATATACCCTACAGTTCTGGGAGGCTGCAATGGGGCATAGTGGATTGGATACTAGGTTTGGAGTTGGGAAGATTTTGGGACTAAATATTGCCTCTGATCTTTATACGAGGCCCTTAACCTCAATGAGCCTCAGTTTCCTTATTTGTAAAATGGGGATAATTGTACTTACCTCACACTGTTCAGGTGAGATAATGCATGTCAAGTAGTTAAGGTATTACAGAAACATTACTCTATTATTATTATAAATAATAGCATCAGCAAGGGTGGCCCTTGAAGGAGTTCTCTTAGCTTAGCTCTTACTTTTCAATCATCTCATACCTGGAAACCAGATTAGGTGAGAACCTATCCTAGTTTTAATAGGAAGAAAAATAAGTTTGGGAAGAAAAAAAATGTGTCAAGCATGTTAGATCTCATTTGATTCTCCTAACAACACCATGAAGCAAGTACTATTATTGCCTCCATTTTATGATTGAAAAAAACTGAGGCAGGTAATGATTAAGTAATTTGCCCAGAGTTATACAGCTATCAAGTCTGAGGATGGATTTGAACTGAGGTGTTTCTGATTCTAGTTCCAGTGCTCTAGCCACTATACCACCTTGCTGGCTTTAGAGTTAGAGAAAATGGATTTCCTCTAACTCTTATTAGTTTGTCATCTTGGGCAATTCCTTTGGGAAAGGGCTCAGTTTCCTCATATATAAAATGAAGGGGTCAAAGATTATAATCCCAGAATCATTTCCATGTCAGATCAATGTCTAGGTGGGACCTTTTTATTGCTTCTGGAAAAAAGAAACTACAAGATTGTGATTTCACTGGCTTAGGAAATTATCTAGGGATGCAAACTTTTTCACATTGTGCATGTTTGTAGCATTTGCAGACTGGGTCTTTGGTTCCATTAATGGAGAGAGCTTGCAATGAATAAACTCTTCCAACCCATTGTGATCAACAACTTATTTGTTACTTATAGGCTTGAAGAGATACCCAGGGTTTTTGCTTCAAAGAAAACCAGTTATCATGGGCAATGTCTTAACTTGCACATGAATTAGATTGAATTAGGCACTGTTGCACAAAATTGTCAACCTCACTCTCTCTTTCTGAGTTATTGAAGTCCAATGGCAAGAGAAGAGTCAATGGATGACCTTGGATGGCTGACCAAGCTCTAAGCACTCCATAGCACTTGTTTCTGCCATTTTCATGGCTGTTGAAACAAATTGACACATCTAATATGTTTCAGACCCAGTACTTGAACCCAAGACTTTCTCTCTCTAAGGCCAGCTGAGCACTTCCCCATGTTGTTCCTCTCTGAGTTCAGTGTATGATAATGGTAGTCAACATTTATGTAGAGCTTACAAACTTCATATTGCTTAACCCACATAGTTATCTTGTTTGAGCCTCACAACAATACTCCTTGCTTTGGGTCTACTACCTTTTTCATGCTTATGTCTATTTTACTTATGAGGGAACTGAGGATAAGAATGATGGAGGTGATTTGTTTAGGGTCAAATTCTCAATCCACATCAGATGTGTTTTAGGATTGTGGCTCACACGTTGAAGCCCAGGGATGATAGAACTCAAGGGATCATAGATTTAGAATTCCTTTGGAGGGAACTGAGGCCCAGGCAGGGATTAAGTCATAAACCATGAGCAAAAAATGACTAGGAGCCATGCAAGTTGACTCTAAGTTCAGTGCTCTCGGTCCACTAGGCCACCCTTCCTTATAATGTAAATGTAAACTCAAATTGTTGATAGCATGAGTTCCCTTATGAACACCACAAGGGTAGATGAGGCAGGTTCCCAGGCCTCATCCATCCTCAACCTGCAGGGTTTTTTTGTCCAGTCCTTCCCAGCTTGGGGATCATGACCGTGACTCTGCAGGGCTGCCAAGGCCAGGGAGAAGCTGGCAGACTACCTCCCACGGCCGCCTGGCCCGCCAAGCATGGGGCCATTAACCAGCCTGCCTTAGCGGCTATAAAATTAATTTCCTCCCTAATATATACAAGACTTTCTCCAGGAGAATTATGGCCTAGGCTGATCAAAGTCTGTAAGTGGTACTTATGCTATCAGTTTCAACCCCTTAATGCCCTCCTGTCAAAACAAAATCCCTTCGAAAGGCTTTGAGGAAAATCACATGAACATAATAGCTTTTAAAAAAAATAACCCTAAGTACTTGGTAACATATACAGACTGGACTATTAGAGCAGCCGGTGTAATTGTACTTATATTTTAATGTAAACATGCTTATATTAGCGAGAGGGAAAGAGAGCTGGGCTCAGAGGTCTGAAGACACGAGGGGGAGGGAAGAGGGCATCAGTGGGAATGTTGCCCTGGGACTGCAGAGCATGCTGCGGCTGAGCCCAAAGCCCAATCAAGGGGCAAGGGGCCAGGGAGGAAGAGCTGGGGGTTGGGGAGAACAAGAGAAGGAGTTCAGGAAGACTCCAAAGAAAGCCTGCACACTGACAATGTGAGCTGTACATCTGGCTTTCACTTAGAATAAAACCCAAACCCCATTTTCTGTGGAATCCTTAGCAAAAAGCTAAGGGCCTTCAACTCCATTAGTCTGAGGTCTCAGCCATCCTTGTAAAGGAGGTGAGGTTGGTATGTCCATTTTGCACCAGAGGAAACTGAGGCACAGAAATTTTGTGAAGAGGAATAGAAGTCAGCAAAATAACTTGGAATTCTCTTCACAAATTTTTCTGAATAACATTCTATTTTCTCTATGGAAGAGGGATAGGGCAGTGTCACATAGTATAATGATCACAGAAGTGAGAGACACCTCACCAGTTAATCGCTGGTCATGTGACCTTAAGAATGGAATTGAGTCTTTTTGAAACTTTTTTTCCCCATCTATAAAATGAAAGGCTTAGTCCAAATCAGAAAGTTGTAGGGGGGGGGAGGGGAGGGAGGTGTATGGGTGTGTGTGTGTGTGGGTGGGTGTATGAGATGGATCCTTTTGGAAGCATGGTAAAATTATGGACCCCTTCTCAGCATCATATGTTAAAATATATAAAATAAAATATGTAATGTTACAAAAAACTAATTATGTTGAGTTTGTCTATCTATCTATCCATTCACCTGTTCAGTTATCCATTCCTTCATCTATTTCTTCATCTATCATCTATCTACCCATTCCTTCATCTATATCCATTTCATCTATCTACCTATCCTTCTATCTATTCATCTATCCATCTATCCATTATTTCATCTGTCTACCCACCTATCCATTTATATTTCTCTTTCTATCTATCCATCTATTATATCCATCTATATGTTTTTCTATATATCTATCTATATGTCTATTCTATCAAGTCTATCTGTATATTCTGTCTATGTGTCTGTCTGTCCGTTTGACTACTCTAAGTGTGTCTATTCTATCAATCTATCTGTTTTATCTATTCTTTCTTTCTTTCTTTCCATCTATTATATCTATTTATGTATCTCTACATATCTGTCTATTCTGTCAATTCTTTTGGTGCATTCTGTCTATCTATATATGTCTATCCATCTGCCTATACTATCAGTCTGTTGGTCTATTCTTCCAACTCTCTGTCTATTCTATCTATCTATCTATCTGGCTATCTAGCTAGCTAGCTAGCTGTCTGTCTATTCTACCTCTGTCTAGTTTGTTTCCTTCCTTCCTTCATCTACCTAAAAACAAGTTCATGGACCCAGATTAAGAACTCCTGACCAGATGGTAACTTCCAGTTTTGATATTTTATATTGGAAGCTCCCTCCAACCTTAAATAGTCCATGTTTTAAAACATTTTTCATTCCTATGACTTTTCATTTCAGGACTGTGATTGCAAGTCCTGTCCAACCATGATATTTCATGTTCTAAAGCTTCTCCCAGCTCTGATATTATTCTATGACACTGTTCTTGCTTTAGGGACTTATTCAAAATCACACAGCAAAATTTCTAACAGTCAAGACTAGAATTCAGACATTTGAACTGAATCTTCTACTTGTGTCCCTGGCACTATCGAAGCAAAGTAGGCACTGGTTGTTAATACACTTGAAAACCTAATCTAGTTGTAACTGGGGACAGCCCAGCTATTCTCAGTACTAGCACCAGTGGGCAGGTGGATGAGATTTGGCTCATGGAGCCCTGTGGGCTTGAGAGCAAGGTTTCAAAATGTGTGTTGTTTTCCATTCTGTAAAAGCTGGTGGGAGTAAAGAGCATCCCTCTGAGAGAGTGAATACAGGTGAGACATTTAGGATATATGAAATCCTATATGAAAAGTCCAGTTGCTGCTCTCCCATCTGCTACCAGCTGTTGGCACATTCTCATGGGTGGGGTTGTTTTTATTTTCCTGTTTGTTTGTTGTTGGTTTTTTCCTATGCTTGTTTGCTTTTGATCATGCAGTGTAGGGAATCAAGATTCTTACTCAAAGTGAGTGTGAGAAGAGATCAGATTTACCTTGGATACCTTAAGTGTGGATAGTTTTGATTTTCTTTAGAATCTGTGCTTTCCTTTAAGACTGAATATGCCACTTGTTGAAGAAAGCAATCGAGCATTTATTAAATGCCTACTATATGCCAGGCACTAATTATAACACAAATTTTGTCCTATTTGATCCTTATAACAACTTTGCAAGGTAGGTATTGCAATTATCTCTATATTACAGTTGGGGAAACTAAAAAGATAGAAATTAAGTAATCTATCCAGGGTCATACAGCAAGAAAATGTTTAAGCCTATATTGAACTTAGGTTTTCCTGACTGAGTCCAGTGCTTTATTCACTATACCACCTAACTGCCTCTAAGTTGATTTTTTTCCCCAGTCCTCCAAACTTCTAGAAATAGAATTATAGACCTAGAATTCATGGGTAGATTTTAGGAGGTCTATGAACTTAGATGAGAAAAAAATTGCATCTTCATTTCAACTAATTGGTTTTCTTTGCCATCCTATCCATTTTAATTTTTTTATTTTATAAATTAAAATATGGTACTCTGAGAAGCTCCCCAGAAGCTTCCTCAGACTAAAATGTGTGTTCAGATCACACAAAAATTTAAGAAACTCTGCTCTAGATTCTTCTCCTACAAAGACACCTTCCTTCTATTCTTTCTGTACCTATTTATATGTTTTCTCCTCCATCACAATATAAGCTCTCTACAGGCAAGGAGAACTTTGCTTTTTCTTTGTATTTCCAGCAACATTCTTGGTCTTGTACTTCCTTTTCTGATCAAAATTGGCTGTTAGCTCTTCTTTGTATAAATCTTTATATCTCTAACCTTGGTGCTTTGACCATCCATGCTTTGTATGGATTTTCATCCATTTCCAACTCTTAAAATTCTGAAGTTTTTTTTAAAAAATTAAATACAGCTCAGATGTTATCACATACATGTATCCATCTCCAACTTTTTTAGTATACTTTAATTCTTGAAACTACTTTGTCTATAATTTGAATTTATTTATCTGTGAATAAGTTGTAAGCCCCCCAATGCTTAATAGAATGTAAATGGGCAGGAAAAGTTTGATTTTGTCTTTAAATTTCCATTGTCTAGCCAGTACCTTGCCATAATGCCTTCCCATTTAGTAAATATTTGTAGCTGAAGTTGGGCTCTTAGCTATGATCAGGTTTTTTAGGGATAGGTCTGAGAGAGCTTTCTATTCTTCTCAGAGACATAGTGTTAATCATGTACAAAATCCAACAATAAACATTTATTAAATACTTATTCTGTGCCAGGCACAGCATTAAGCAGTAGGGACTTGAAAGAAGCAAAAGGCAGTTTTTGCCCTCAGGGAGTTTACAATCTAATGTGGGAGACAAAATGCAAACAAATATATACAAAGGAAGTTATATATGAGTTAAGTAAGGATAATTAAGAGAGGCAAAGTACTGGAATTAAGAAGGGTTGGAGAAAACCTCTTGGAGAAAATGGGATTTTAGTTGGAATTTAAAGTAAGCTAGAGATGTCAATAGTCAGAAAGAAGAAGGAAAAATGCTTAGGAAACTTGCAGGGAATGTCTGAAGCCAAGAGGTAGATAGAAGGTCCCATTTGTAGAAAGGCCAATGTCACTGATTCAAAGAGTATGTGTTGGGAAGTCAGGTGTAAGAAGACTGGAAATGTAGGAAAGGTAGAGGGCTTTGAAAGCCAAACAGGACAAAACATTGGCGATTTCATATAGAAATCATAGACAATGAACTCAGAGCTGGAAGACATACTTATTGGCTATCTAATCCAATTCCCTCAGTTTACAAAGGAGGACGTCCATTTCTTTAATTAAAAATCCACCATACTTTTCACTGAATTTACTCAACATTAAGTACCATTACTTGGCCCAAGGGGACTATCAGAACTGCACTCACACCCTGTGCCTTAAGGTGTTTGTCTACTCTGAACCCATGGCTACAGCCTTATACAGTTGAGTCTTGGAGGATGTCCAAAGAGCTGGGCTCTTTTTATCTCACTCTCACTAAATCCCCCACCCTGATGCTCCAAAGAACAATTACTTAAAGTTTAAATTGCTGGCTCAGGTCTAGGTCTCTGCAAAGTTGGAAATTAAGTAGTCAATATACAATGTAAATCAGATATGAAACAGATATTTATTTTCTTCTAAATTAAAACAAGACTCTCAATTGTACATTCACACAATGACTTTAAAATACCATTCAGCAACATAATTATTGTTTAAATGTCTTGGGAGACTGATACATAAACCTCATTTGAATATAAAGCAATTTGTAATATTATTCATGTAAAATTTTATCTTTTACCTCAACTCTGCACTGTCCAAATTACTCTCAGTACATGTCTTCTGTAAAATGGACCAATTATCTAGCCCCATCCATATTTGTTTTCCCTGATGCAGGATCTTCACTTGCTATTTTCATTCAAAGACCCAGGATTTAAATTGTCTCCACACCATAACACATCTGCCTTAAGGCAGATTAGATAATCTATTCAGGAAAGAAGAAACAAAGCTAAAAGGGAAGTTGTGGAGTTAGGCACAAACTCCCTTTGTAGAGTCTCATTCTCACTAAGAGAGAAGTGGTGGAAATGGAGGGTGGGGAGAGGGCTACAACCCCTCATGAGATACCTAGAGACAGGTAACTATATTATATAGAATATAGGTGAGAGATGAAATAAGACACTAAGCCAGAATTTAGCTCTTTTTTAAAGGATCATTTGAGTCAATGGTTCCTCCAATTCTTTAGCCAATGAAGAGTTCACTTTATCCCTTCAAACCACATATGTCCTTTATGACTAGATACCCCATGGCTAAAAACAGTCACCTCAATCATCCACTATGTGCCCCACTCACATGGTCAGCTGGAAGGAGGAACAGTCCCACTGAAAGCATGGGCTCTTTTCATATTTATAAAATTCCATGTAGAGACCTGGGGAACCCAGGTAACCCAGACAGACTGTCATAAGATCAACGAATTAAAGATTTAGAGATAAAAAGCTTTTCAGAGGCCCTCAATTTAAAGGGAAACTGAAGTGCAGGCAAAAGGAAGTGACTTATACATGGTCACTTAAGTAATAAATGAAAGACAGTATGGACCTGCTAGGATTTCCCCACTTGAAGAAAAGGGAACTTTGCCAGTGTTCCTTCTGATTTGCAAAATTTAGCCTTCTTGAGCTAAAATTGGGTTCTGTCTGCCCAAGGGCAGGAGTGGACATTGCCCTTTATTTTCATGTATTCAGCTTCTTTCTCCCACATTGGGGAAAATTCCTTGCCCTGTGATAACCATGGTTCAGCCTCATATTTTCTCCATCCTGTTGACAGTTTAAAACCAATAGATTTATGAACTCTTAAGTAAAAGAAATATTTAAGGCATACCTGTTATTCTTATCTAGGAAAGCTAGAAAACTCCCCTTTGGGGAGAAAATATTCTCATAAAAGAAAAGAAATTAGCCAGAGCCCCTGATGGATGAGAGAAGGGAAAACTCATAGAGATCATTGAGATGAAAGGTAAGTGTGTGTAAAAGTCAGAATGATGGAAGGAGGAGGGATTTTGAGGAGACTTCCAGGCCACTGTTTTCTGACTGGTGCATATCTAAGCCCAATCAATCTTCAAGCACTATAAGTGTGGTGATGGGAATAATAATGATAATGATAATAATAATAGCTAGCATTTATATCATCGATTAAGATTTGCAAAATGCTTTGCATTTTATCTCATTGATATTTTATGGGTATCTCATTGAAGTTTTCCAATAAACAATCCTTGGTGGGGTGGGGGATGGTGGTGCTATTTCATTTCCATTTTCCTGATGACAAAACTCAAACTCAAAGTGGTTAAATGATTTGTGCTGGGTCACCTAATTGTAGGTATCTGAGGCATGATTTAAACCCCACCACCCCTGTAGTCCTTTCCTGTGATTGGTCAATACCTCTTAGACCCTCCCTTTTAAGGAAGGTCCTAGACCAAGCATGTTCATTCATTCCCTCATTCTTCTCCTGGACTCACTCTCTAGATTTCATTCTCTACTAGGTACCCACAGGGATACCTTCTTTCCCAACCCTATTCCTCCTTAAGTAGCTAGATGGTTCAATGGCTAGAGTTCTGGCCCTAGAGCCAGGAAGATAAATCCAGTCTAAGACATCATTATTAGCAATTCTCAACCTCTGTCTATTTCAGTTTCATCATCTATAAAATGGGGATTAATAGCACCTACTTCCTAGAGTTATTGTGAAGATCAAATGAGAAAATATTTGTAAAGCACTTTGAAAGCTTTAAAATGCTATATAAACCCTGGCTACTATTGGAATTGATGTGGCTGATGTAGCAAATGATATGGCACCGGGTGATATACTTTAGAAAAAGCACTCAAGTTGGAGTTCAATCATATGAAGAATTCATAATGGCCATTTTCTTTGACAAAAGATATTTACTTGGGGCAGCTAGGTGGCGCAGTGGATAGAGCACCAGCCCTGAAGTCAGGAAGACCTGAGTTCAAATCTGGTCTCAGACACTTAACATTCCCTAGCTGTGTGACCCTGGGCAAGTCACTTAACCTCAATTGCCTCAGCAAAAAAAAAAAAAAAAAAAAGATATTTACTTAGAGGAATAAGTTACGGATGAAAGGAAGGGATACTATAGAAACTGGTAATGGTAAATATTAAATAGAGTGGGAGATCATATGAAATACAAGTTCCCCAGTGGAACTTATAATTACCCAATGGAAAGGGAGCACCCCATGAGGTTGAAGCATGTCCTTAGCTGGCAGATCAAGTCCTGAAAGAGATTTAGCACCCTAAAGGAGTTAGTTATAAGAAGGAGAAGTAGGGTTGAGGAGCATAGCAGAGTTAGCAGCAATACAACATGGCATGGGGGAAGGGCAAAGGAAAAGACATCATTAGAGTGCCAGTAGCTGACTGAGCCAAAGGAGGGCAGTAGTAAAGCCATGGGCCATAAGTAGTTTTATAGGGAAAATTTAGCCTCAGGGACTTGACATGACTTGTTATTCTGACTGGATTATCTCCACAGAGGAACCAGGGAATTAAATTTCTCTTTATCAGGGCCTTCTTCCTGCCAGGGAATAATTTAATTTTTATCAATATTTCAGTTTCCCTCTGCCCATCACACCCATCATTCAGGACCTCATCAGAATGAGTATGAATTTATAATCTGATGAGTACCTTGTAGGCACAAAGAGATGGCTGGTTCAAAAGCACATAAACAGAGATGGTACGTTATAGTTAAAGAAAGGGATGGTGGGGTTTTGAGGAGCTGTAGGGATAGAGAGTCCATTGCTTTTTTTTTTTTTTTTTTTTTTGGTAATCCAATCTAGCATTTAAACATTCATAAATTCTTCCTTATGCCCAACTAGAATGCCTCCTGTTCTAGGTTACTGATTTTATTCAGGCTTAAGTGGGTACCAGCTCAGCATCCTGAGCCAGCAGCAAGGTAGAAGGTAAAGAACTTTAGGCTGGAGATTCAGAAGATGCAGTTTCCTATAATAACTGCTACTATTATTACTATTATTATTATCATCATGAAGATGATGATATAATTAACCCCTGCCCTTTAGCTCATTGCTTGGGACTCACTCATTATTAGGAGATGAAGTCCCTATTCTGTTTGAGAGGAATGGCAGCATTAGTGAAAGGCAATAGAGCTCAAGTTTTCATCAGTCTCTTTTGAGTCCCCTTTGGGGGCTTAGCAAGCTTTGAGTCTTCTTTATGAGGTTGGATCCCTTGGGACACTACTGCTTTCCATCTTCAAGAGAGGAGATGGAAAATACCAGCCAGATTTCATGCTACTGAAGGAAAAGGCTCTGGGAAGACATGAGGGGAATGGGCAGTCTTTATCATGTCCTTTTGTCCAACTTGCAACTCTAGAGGCTTTGGTCAAATCTTGCCTAAGACATTTCCTAGCTGTGTGATTCTAGTCAAGGCACTTAATCTGTTTGTGTCAGTTTCCTCAACTATAATGTGGTGCAATATTATTTCCTACATCCCAAGATTGTTGAAAGGATCAAATGAGATATTTGTCAAGCACTCAGTTGACTACCTGGCACAGAGTGGAAGTATTATAAATACTTGTTTTCTTCCTTGTTTGTGGGAAGAAAATAAGTTCTGTTTGAGGCACATTGAGTTTGAGATATCTACAGCACATCTAAGTGCAATCAATTGGTGGGGAGATGGGTACAGAGAATGAATGAAAATTTTTCTTCTGTACTTCCCAGCTATTACTTCTGTCTGACTCACTTTCTTCATCTGCCAAATGGAGTAATATCATTCACTTCCCAGAGTTGCTGTGAGGTCCAAATAACATAATACTTGTAATTTGCTTGGGAAACCTTAAAAAAATATAAATGATAGATATTTTTCTGGAAACAACAGCCACAAAATCACTCAATGGCCATTATGTTCCAGGCTCCATGAGAGGTTCCAAGGACACAAATACCAAAAAAAAAAAAAAAAGACACACCTTTCATGAACAAGGGTTTGTATTTTTTATTAGGGGAGATAACACATATATTTTTCCCTGTTAGAACAATGTATTGGTTGTTAGGAGGAAAGAGACTGAGGGAAACAGATTAATATGATTTACCCAGTGACATACAGCTAGTAAGTGAGGCTAAATTGGAACTCAGGTCTTTCCCTATTCCATGCCTGGTGCTCTATTCACTAAACCATCTAGTATGTGACCCATAGTTGTATAGATGAAAGGGACCTTAATGGTCATTCAGTCCAACCAACTTAATTTTAAAGAGGAAGAAACTGAGGCCCAAATGAATCAATATACTTGTTCACAGTCACACTCATGTGACCATATCCCCTAATTCCCAGTTTAGAAATTTGTCCATTCCTTTAGCTTTTATTTTTATTTTGTTGTTTTATTTCTTGGTTTTTTTCCATTTCTTTCTTTCTTTTTTCTTTTTAAAAAATAGAAAAAAGAAAATCCCAAGTAAAACAGAATAGAACATTGTCATGCACCCAACAGAACTTCAGGGAAAATTCAAAATATATAACAAAAAATTGTCAGTTCAAAAAAGGATATGTAGTAGTAGAAGAAATTATATTCATGAGTGTTCATCTTTTCTTTGTGTCCCTGTATGTTGTTCTTTTGCTCGCTGGTGCATACTTTTTTAGTTTATTCTTTCCCCCCCTTTTATCTCTAGTTTTCTAATTTTTTGATTGTATATTGAATTATGTTATCTTTTTTTCTTTCTTAGGGATATATACTTTTTCCTGTGAAGATTGAATTAACTTTATTCTAGAAAATGTAATGTGTTTTTCATGTAGTTACTGTTCCTAAATTGTTCTTTGACCCATCATTGCTTAAAGCATTATTATTAAGTCTCATTTAAGTCTTTGCCCTTTCCAGGTGTTTCCTGTGTTGATTACTACTTTATAGCATTGTAGTCTGAAAAAATATGTTGAATATTTTTGTCTTATTATATATATATATTTTTTTCAGTATTTCTCTATCATAATTTATACTCAATTTTTGAAAAAAATTCCAGGTGGTATTAAGAAATACACATATTTTTATCCTCTTCTGAAGTTTCCATAACTAATTTATTAAACAATTTGTTCAGTTCTATCTTTTCCTTTTTCTTGACATCTCATTAGCCCTTAAGCAAATGTGGCAGATTTGTCCAGAGCCTGCTGAACCCCAGTCCTGTTCTGGGGCCTTCTTAGCTTAACTAGAGCCTTAAAAGTTCCAGGATAAGTGAGATAATCTCTTACATTGCACATCAACAGAAGGAAGAATATATGAGCAATCTGAGCTGACGAGTAACAGAATGGGCAACCTGATTAAGTAGTGAATGCCCCATCATGGAAAGTGCTCAAGACAAAATTGATTAGGGATACTCATGGAAGAGATCACACATAAACACTATACTACATATATATGTATGTAGTATGTATGTGTATATATTTGCATATATACATATGTATATCTATCTATCTATATATCAAACAAGGGACTAAAGTATATAGCCTTCGAAATTTTAAGACTGCCCACATCTTGCTGGGATCTCACTCTTTCTTCAGAATATTGGCTCATCCAATTTCTCTTGGGACTCCTTGCATCACTATTGCACTGAAATAAAAAAGGGGCTTTAAAAATGAGGGTTTGAGTTAGGTAAATAAACTTTCAGGTGGTACATTAGAATTTCCAAAAGGCTTTACATGCACTCTCATTTGATTTGTCTGACCAGGTAAGTACTATGGTTATTATTTTGTCCCCATTTTATGGTTAAAGAAATGTAGGCTGCAAAAGGTAAAGAGACTTGTTCAGGAGCCCAAGTAAGTATCAAAGGCATGATTTGAATCCATGTTCTCCTGATTCAAAGTTGAACAGCTTCCTCTACTATGACATGCTGCCATTGCAAGGCTTGTGGCTTAAAGAGCCACTGTGAGTCTCTCTTGGAGGCCAAGGAAAGCCAACAAGAAAAAAAAAATGGATTTAGAATCAAGGAATTTGGATTCAAATCCTATTTCTTGTCATTTATTAGCTGTGTGACACATCATTAACTTTTCTCTAGGGCTTGGTTCCCTCATAAATAAACTAAGGATGCTGATCTAGGGAATCTCTGATTCCTTCCTTCTTTGAATCTATGATTTTATAAGCTAGCTGCTTGATCTTGGGCAAGTAAGAGCCAGCATAGCCTAGTAGGCAGATCACTGGACCTGGAGTCAGGAACACCTGAGTTCAAATCTTGCCACATAGCTTACAAGCTATGTGATTCTGGGCAAGTCACTTAACTTGTCTGTAAAATGAGGATTGAAGTGGTCTTGTTTTTCTTCAAAGGTTCCTTTCCCCATGAAATCTATGATCCAATGATTTTTTTAAACTATCTGCCCTCATTCATCACATGAGCTGGGCAACATCTACAATTCCTTTTTGCTCTAATTTCATTATCTTATGGTTTGACATTGAATAGTTAACTTTTCCGAATCTCAGTTTCCTCTTCTGTAATATAAAAGAAGTTAGATCGGGTGACTGGTTCTATATGCATGAAGCTATGACAGTATCTTAGTCTTCTAAGCCTGTCCCCTAGAATCTCAAAGAGGGTTTTGGCTGACTTAGGAATCCCATCCATGCCTGATAAATGGTTGGATCATGGGGGAATCCTCATGAGCAAGCCTGGCTCCAGGAAAAATGCCCAGCTGGAGCTCTTCCCAGATTTCCAACCACATCCCTAGTCCAGCCCCTTGTGAGCGGGCGGCTGCTGAATTAGGAGACCAGCCTGCCAGGACTCAAAGTGATTTCCACATAGCCAGGAAAGATATAACTCACATCCCCTCCGACATCCGACGGCTTAGGGCCGGTAATCAATACCTACTGTGAACGTGTGAGAAGAGACGTTGCCCCCAGACACCCAAATGTAGTGTGTGTCGACTGCAATGTGGTCCCCATTACCTTCACTCTACCAACATGGAAATTCTGTCAGCATTGCCACGAAGCTTCCAATCCTGGAGGCCAGATCCTGCCTGCCTGTCTTCATGTCCTGCCTTTGTTTTTTTGAGGGTGAACCCTCTATTTCCTGCCTTATGAGACGCCTAGTGACATGGCTGCAAGATTATGATTCAAAGACTCATCCATCTTGGGGCCTCATCCTGAGGAGTTCCCTACCTTTAGCCCACTTTACAGAAGAGGCAATTGAGATCCTCCATATCTATCAAGCAATCAATTAACCAGCAAGCAAATGAAATCATAAATGGAAAGCTCTTTACTTTCCATTAAAGCCTGCTCAAAGTCCTCTTTGAATGCTAGCTATTTTTATATTATTATATTATATTGGTATTGTTATATCATATCAATTATGTTATGATGTAGTATGTATTTTATATTCTTATATGATATATTGTGTTATATCAATTGCTATATGTATGTTTTATTAGATATAATATATGTTAATTATGTTACTAAATTATATCATGTCATGTCATATATTATAATATGCTATGTGGATATTTATATTATGTATCTATGTTGTGTTACATTGTTGTTATACTGTTATATTGTATTAATTTTATTGGAACTGTGTTATTATATTACTTAATGCTGTTATATTTGTTATATTATAATGTAATGTGTTGTGTCATGTTGTTATGTTATAATATTGTAACTTTTTAACACTTATATTCCCAGCACCATGTTAGACACTGGAGAGAGAAATATTAAAAATTGAGAAGATCCTTGCCGCCAAAGAGCTAATATTCTTTTGGAAGAGATTATATATGTGTGTGTGTGTGCAAAGTAATATAATATTGGCAGAGTATGTGTGCAACAGAAGCAGACAGGAGGAGGGGTGGGGGGATGGTCAGAAAGTCTCCTGGAGAAGGCAGCGTTTGGGTGAACTTCAAAGGGAAATAAAGATTAGAAGAGGCAGAGGTGAGAACAGAGAGCTTTTCAGCTAGGGGGAGCAGCCTGGACAAAGTCACAGAGACAGGTGAGAAATGAAGAAGAGAGAAAAAGGTCCCTGAGCTGTAGACTAAAGGAAAAGGAACATATTCAGGGCTCAGTGGAAAGAATTGGATTTAGTCAGTGGTTAACCAACAGCCTTCTTGTCCTTCCATCCAAGGCATAAAGGAAGACAAAGAACAGATCAAATTCAGCTTGGCTTATGGAGCAATTGGATTTCTTAGAACATGTTTGTTAAAAGAATAAAAGGATTAGTCATTTCATGAATTTTTTAAAAAAGGAAAACCATAAAATATTTCCATAAGAGGAACTAAAAAATGGACAAAGTTATGTCCACAAGGGTAATGAAAGTTGTAGACTCAGAACAGAAATTTTAAAGTGGGGCATTACCTAGGGAAGGAGTGCTGGGTTTCTATGCAAGGGTCTCAGGATGTAGAAGGTGCATCCTCTTTATAGCTATCCTCTATAAAAGAGGAAGGAATGGGAAACTGTAGGTTTCTGGCAGATTGCTCAATCACAACTAAGAGTTTGAGAAAGCAGAGAGTTTGGGGAAATACACTGCTTCTCCAGATTACATGTGGTTTTAGAAGAGGAGAACCATAACTCCAAGCACTTTGAAGAGGAAGGAAAGGAAATGGGGTCCATAGGATCATTCTCAACCTTTATGAAGGGGATTAGTTAGATGTTGGGCTTCTCTGGAGACAGAGAGCACCTCAGGGTGCTCGTTCAGATTTCTTTGATCAGAAAGAGAGAATATGTCACAGGTCTGGGCCCTTTAGCATCAGAGATTGAGCTGCTCTGGGGCAGGGGATTAATTCCTTTGCATTGAATTGGTTCAGAAGAGTAAGGTTGAACCACCATAAGGAAGTAGTTAGATCATTGACTGTAATTGATCTTTGCTGATTAATTGAATTTCTTCCTTGGAGGGACCTTCAAATATGTAATATCAGGTCTGAGAATGGCCTTAGAACAGACAATGTCAGAGCTGGGAGAAGTCTTAAAACGAGGAATGGCAAAATATGAGAGACTTTTAAGACCACCCAACTCCTTCATTTTATAGAGATTGGGAAACTAGTCTACTAAAAGGACTTCAGTCACCTATGATCACACAAAGTCTAGAACCAAGGAATTCTATCTGCTAGTAGAGAACTATTTCTACTACACTATAAAGTACCTCAAAGAAGAAACAAACACGAATCAAACAAAAAAAAATGAATAACTTTAATTGGAGTGGGGTATGGGACTAAGTTGCCATAGAGGTTCAAACTCTTCATCATCACTAGCTATGTGACTCTGGGTATGTAGCCTCTCTAGGCCTCAGTTTCCCTATCCTAATAAAGGAGGTAATATTACTAAAGGATCTAAGATTCCTTCCAGTTCTAAACCCATGGTCCTTTGATTTCTGAATGACATAATTGTTAATTTGACAGAATTGTAATTCTCATTTAGGTATTTCATGCAAGTCATGGGGCCTGCAATAGATGGGACTGACCTTCAGGAAAGAGGTTAGGTGAAGTACTGGCAAAAAGAGTGGAGAATATGCCCTAAGATTTTACCACAAAACAAAAGGTCTAGACACATTCATACTGTTAAAGAAATTTAATTCAAAATCTAATCAGCTATTAGGAAATGCCCCATTTGTATATGGGAAGGGAGGACATTTCTAAGCCACAGACCTTGACCAGAGTTTCCCAATATTAACTTTCCCCACATTGTGAAAGTCCTGCAGCATTAATTCCTAACAGTAGATACAACATTAGAAATGTTCACCTATCTTCCCCTATTCCTAGAAAAGAGATCCTTCTCCCTCTAGGGTACTAAAGTCTCTACTAGTTCTATGTCTAGATCTAGTTTTTTGATTCCATAATTTAGCTTGAAGCTTACTTGTATTGTTGGCTACCTTATTTATAAGGCTATATATATCCTAGTTACCCGATTCTTCTGTCAGCCCCATGAAGTCAGAGACCTTCTCTGATATTCTGCTATCCCTCTGAGGGCCAGCACTGAGTAGTGCCTTTTTATTCAAAGCACAATTTTAGAATTTTAAGAAACTAAATTCAAAACCTCATCAGATATTAGGAAATTCCCTCTTTGTAAATAGGAGATAGGTCAAGAAGAGATGCTATATCTTAAGTTCTACTTCTTCTACATCATGGACTTTTATTCATCTTATCTCTTGCTCAAGACAGACTCTCTTCCTGCCACTGCTCCTGACCCCCAACTCTCCCTGTTCAAGTTTTACTACATCATTTTAACTTCCTTTAAGGCTCCCCTCAGGGTGCTACCTCCTTTACGAAGCCTGCCCTGATTCTCCAAGGTGAAAAGAATATCCCCCTTTCTTACAGGATTGTAACAAAGAGCTATATGTGTGTGTATGTTTATATGTGTATTGTATGCATGTGCATATGTATACATATATACTTTATACACACATATATGTATATGTGTATGTATATATATATATAAATTGTTCATGTAAATAATATTTTTCCAATTACATATAAAGACAATTTTCAACATTTATTTTTTATAACATTTTGAGTTTCAAATTTTTCTCCTTTCCTCCCTCCCCAAGCTGGCAAGCAATATGATATAATTATGTATATGTACCATATAAAACACATTTCTATATTAATCATGTTGTAAAAGAAGAAACAGAGAAAAAGGAAAAAAAATAAGAAAAAAACAAAGAAAGTGAAAATAGTCTGCCTCAATTTGCATTTAGACTTCATAGTTTTTTCTCTGAATGTGGATAGCATTTTCCATCATGAGTTTTTTGGAACTGTCTTGGATCATTGCATTGCTGAAAAGAGCTAAGTCTACCAAATTTAATTATCACAAAATGTTGCTGTTACCATGTACAATGTTCATTTTATTTTGTTCATTTGCATCAGTTCATATAGGTCTTTCCAGGCTTTTAAAAATCTGCTCATAATTTCTTATTGTGCAATAATATTCAGTTACAATCATGTACCATACCTTTTTCAATCATTCCCCAGTTGATTGACATCCCCTCAATTTATATTGTACCTTAAAGTACTGTATAAATGTCATAATCAAAAAACAGCCCCCTCCCACTTTTACTTTTGTCCTAGGATTTTTTAAAAATCAAATGCATCATTTCCCTAGGATTTCTTGGTGAGGAACTCCCCAACCAGTACATACCAGCACCCCTTTTTTTAAACCTATAATTTTAAAGAGTTGTCTAGGGGCATTCAGATATTCAGGGTCACCCAACCCTTATATTTCAGAGGAATGACTTCAGCCCAAGTGTTGCTGATTCTGTGGCCAGTATTCTGTGTATCACACTGCCCCTCTCTTGGATCTTAGGGTCAAAAATTTAAAGATAAAGAAGCCTGAATCCCCCTAGTCCAACATCTTCATTTTTAAAAGAAAGAGAAATTGAAGCTCAGAGAGGTTAAAGGATTAGTCTAAAATGATGGAAGAAGTACAGGATTCAAACCCAAGTCCTCTTGATGTCAGATTCAGTGTTCTTCCCATTGCACCATAGTTCTACTTTCAAAGAATAGATAATGTCTCATGGAATGGAATGTACTTATGAATGAACTTAGAATCAAGAGACCTGGGTTCAAGTCTCACCTCAGACAATTTCTCATTCTGTGATTATGGACAAGTTGGTAAATCTACCAGAACCTCAGATTTCTCATTTATTAGGTTATTCATTTATTGTTTTTCTCATTATTGGGTTGCTCAATCTTGTACTCCCTTGTTGCACAGGATTGCAAAAGAAAGTCCTTTGTAAGTCCAAAAGCATTTTTAGAAATAGCAGTTTTGATTTGTCTTGGGTTGATTTGTGCTTCTGCTCCTGGATTGCTGCCTTGTTGGAGCTGAGAGGCTTGTGTAGCCCAATGAAACTCTGAACTATGTCCTGCAAGATCAATCAAGATGGACAGATCATCAGGGAGAGTTCTGATGAAAGATGATTTACTAGAGAAGGAAATGGCAAACCACTCCAGCTTAAGCTTTAGGTCCCTGCTTTAGACTGTGAGCTTTTTGAGGACAAGGGTACCATGTTGTTTGAATTGGGGTTTATAAATCTCTTTTGAACAGACTTCTGCATAGTAAATTGTAGGATTATTGCTCTGCAGCTAAAAGAAACCTTCAAGCACCTCTAGTTTATTTCTCTCATTTTAGAGGAAAGAAAATGATATCACACATTCAGTAAACATAAGTCAAAATTTGAATCCTGGACTCCAGAGTCTTCTAAGTCATCTAGGCCAGATTTTTTTTTTTTGATGGGATAGCTTTCATTTTTTTAAAAATTTTTTTTAAATTTTTTTTAAAATTTTATTTGCATAACATATGTGTGGGTAATTCTTCAACAATAACCGTTACATAGCTTTCCGTTACAAATTTTTCCCCCCCAACTCCCCACCCCTCCCCTAGATGGCAGGATATCCACTACATGTTAATTATGTTAAAATATTGGCAAATCGAATATATGTATACATATTTCCAAAATTATCATTGCTGTGCAAGAAAAATCTTATCTACACAAACGATATATCAGATAAAGGAAACACAATGTAAGCAAACATCAATCAAGGAGTATGAGAATGTTATGTTGTGGTACACATTTCACATCCCTCTCTCTGGGTGTATATGGCTTTCTTCAGTGAACAATTAGAGATGGTTTGAAACATTTCATTGTTGAAGAGATAGGCCAGAAATTTTTAACCTTTTTTGTATCAATAATAAGTTAACATTAGTATAGTACATACTATATGCCAGGCACTGGGCTAAGTGCTTTACAATTATCTCATTTGACCCTTACATCCAGCCTTAAAGGTACTCTTATCCTAAAGTACTTTGTACAGTGTTTGGCACACAGTAGGAGATTAATAAATGATTGTTCCCTACTTACCTAGTAATACTAATAACATTTGCATAGTGCTTACAATGTTCCAGGAACTGTGCTAAGAGTTTTACAATTATTATCTCAATTAATCTTCATATTAACTCTGATTCATAGATGCTATTATTATTTTCATTTTACCATTGGGGAAACTGAGGTAAACAAGGATTAAATGATTTTCCCAGAGTCAATAGCAAATGTTTGTGGCCAGATTTGAATTCAAGTTTTCTTGTCTTAGGCATAGTGCTCTATCCACTGTGCCATATCAGGGACCCCATTGGTAGTCTGAGAAAACATATGGGCCCCTTCTTAGAAGAGTATTTGTTGTCTACATTTATAATTGAAGGAAATACTAAATTTCAGTTAGGTTAATGAAAATAAAGATGATTTTTTTTCCATCTCAGTTCATTGTAACCTATTAAATCTATCCTAGTGTCCTTTGAAGGTTGTGGACTCCAAGCTAAGAAACTTTGATCTAGTCTAACCCCCTCATTTTACAGGGCCCGATGAGGGGATAACCAAGGCCTTGAGGAATAAACTAAGGCCATCCAGGTTCTGATGAAAGGTTATTCATTGGAGCAGGAAATGACAAAGCTTTTTTGCCTTAGTCCATTAAGCTATTCTCAGAAACGGGATTTGAACCCATATCTTTTGAATCCCAAACTTGATTTCACATCTGATGCTCTTTCCACAACATTCCAATACTTGTCTTGTTCAGTAAGTGATTCCTGATGGAGCTCATCCTTTATAATAAACACCTAGTACAGTGCAATGGGCATTCAGGGACTTAATAAAGGCTTTTTTGAAGATGACAAAAAGCAGAACTCACCAGGACAGCCTCATTAAGATCCAGGGGGCCTGTTAAGCAAGCTTAGAATCTTTGTTTTTCATCTTCTTTTTTTTTTTTTTCCTTCAAGGAGATGAGGACAAAAGGCCAGGAACTGCCCTATGGATAACTCTGGAATGGAATGGAAACTCATTTATTTAGTGATTACTCTGTGGCAGACATTGTGCTATGAGATGGATGTAACAAGAACAGGATGGGCCCTGACTTCAAGAAACTTATATTCTAAGACAATATGTATAGGGGAGTGGTGGTAGCTAGGGAGGCGATTGTGGCTAATCATTGATGGAATGACTGTTTCAGAGCTAGAGGAGGAAAAGGGAGGAGGTTGCTCCCTAGGGGTCCTAACCTTTCTGCTGATCTCCAGTCTTGTCTAGTAGGTATCTTAATCTGGATGTTTCATAGACATCCTAAACCCACTACATCCAAAACTGAGCTTGTTAACTTTCCCTATCCTCCAAACATTCTCCCTTTCCCAACTTTACTATTACTACTGAAAGCAACACAATCTTTTCAGTCCTACTCCTTCAAAACCCAGGCATTATTCTTGGCTCATTTTCTCTCACCATCCATATCCAATCTGTTGCCAGGACCTATCAATTTTTCCCTTTGCAATATCTCTAGAATATGGTCCCTTCTCTCCTCTGACACCCAGAACCACTCTGCTGGGCTGCCTTTGGCACAAGTCTTTCCCCACTTCGATCCATTCCCTTCACTCAGGCACCAAAATGTTCTTCCTAAAGCCCATCATCCTTACTCAGTAAACTCCAGTGCTTCTTATTATTTTTTAGGATCTAATCTAAACCCTTTTAGCATTCAAAACCCTTACACCCTGATCCCTACCTTTCCAGTCTTGTTCCACCTTACACTATATCCTTCCTTCCCTGTCTTCCAATATTCTTTGATCCAGAGACACTGGCCTCTTTTTCTGGCTATTCCTTGAACAAGACACCCCATCTCCAGACTCCAGGCATTTTCACTGGCTGTGTCTCATGCCCTGAATTCTTTCTTTCCTCATCTCTCACCTTTGGGCTTCCCTGGTTTCTGTCAACTCCCTGCTGAAATCTTCCTTTCTACAGGAAACCTTTCCCAATCTCCCTTAATTCAAGGGTTTACTCTCCATTGATTAATTACAATATATCCTGTTTATAGCTTGTTTAAAAATGATTGTTTGCATGTGTCCCTCTATTAGATTGTGTGTTTCTTGAGAGCAAGAATTATCTCATCTTTTTTTTTTTAAATCCATAGCACTTAGCACAGTACCTAGCATCTAGTAAGGCTTAATAAAAATTTTTTGAGGTAATCAGGGTTAAGTGATTTGCACAGGGTCACACAGCTAGTAAGCATCTGAGATTGGAGTTGAATTCAGATACTCCTGATTCCAGGGCTACTTAAAAAACAAAACAAAGCATAACATTCTACAGGGAACATGTCAAGGAGAATATAAATACATTTTCCTTTTCCTTTGTTCTGAGGAAATTGGAGGAAAGATATTTGTATCCCAGAAGAAATTCTCAGATCCCTGGAAGGCAATTGTTTGGTTTGAAGTAGATTAGAGATATGTGCTCAAGACCTTGTATATACCACAAACTAGCTCTGGAGTCTTAGACACGGCTCTTCTTTTAAGATTTGTATCCTGATGGCATAGAGGCTAGGGAGTCAAGCTCAGAGTCCTGAGTTCAAATCCTGCCTCAGATTGGTTCTATGACCTTGAGTGAGTTAAATAATCTCTCAGTGTTTCAAGCCACTTTTTAAGGTCTATAAATTTCAGACACATTTTTTTTTCATTTAGCCCTTTCAATCATGCCTAATTCTTTGTGACCCCATTAGTGCTTTCTTGGCAGAGATACTGAGTTGTTTGCCATTTCTTCTCTAGCTCATTTTACAGATGCAGAAACTGAGGCAAAAGCAGTTAAATAACTTTCCCAGGGTAACCAGCTAGTAAGAAGTCTGAAGCCATATTTGAACTCACTAAGATAAGTCTTCCTGACTCCAAGTCTGATGCTCTATGTGCTGTGGCCACCTCAAAGAAACTTTGTTACTCTTACGGAACATTATGTGACTGAATGGATAATTTTCCTTTTTATAAATGAGAAAACAGACTTAGGGAGAAAAAGTGACTTACCTGTCCAGGATCACATAGCTCTGAAGTATCAGAGATGAGATTTGAACTCAGATTTTTCAGACTCCAAGGCCAGTTTGTCATCACTCTATCATGTTGCCCCACATCTGTAAAATGGGAAGTGGGGCGGGGAGGGGGTTGGCAAGCTTCTTGGCAGCTGCTTTTTGTAATCCTCTTATAATACAACTTTTCAAAGAGCCATATTTCATATGTGTATATGTGCAAACTATCAATCAACATCAGAGAGATTTTATACTGACCTCATGAAGGCTGGTTTTTAAAAGTTAATTTATCTTTTGCCATGGTCCCCTTCTGACTCTTCAATAGCACTGGATCTGGGAGTCATTTTCACAAAGATGATCCTTAAACTCATGGAAGCTGATGAGTTCATAAATGTGAGAGTATATATAAAGAGGGGAAAAGCCCAGGACAGAGGCTTGGCTCAGAGTTAGCGAGATGTAAGATCCGACAATGGAGACGGAGAATGATTGGTTATATAAGAAAGAGAAGAAGCAAGAGAAAAGCTATACACCTCTTTATTGTTTGTTTGTTTGCTTGTTTTTTCTCTTTTGTAAGGGGATCTTAGACCACAGACTATCAGGGGAATCTAAAAGGATAGAAAGTCACTTCTGAGGAAAACCTTAGAACCCAGAAGATCAGAAATGGAAAGGACTCCTAGAATTGTTGATGTTGACTCTAAAGAGCAGATGATCCCTCCTAAACCTATACTTTCTTGCCACAGTCTTTCTTCAGTTTGAAAACCCTTCCAGAAGGTAAAAAGTTTATTCAACTGTGACTCCACTTTTAGTTCTCTGCACATCACTGTTCCTATGACTCTGAATTCAACCATAATCCCCTTTGTTTCAGGTCCCTACAGTGGAAAGACCTGAAAATGAACTTTCAGAAAGATGGAAAGATGGAAGAGGGTCCATGAACCTCTGTTCATCAGTCTCTGGTTGCTTTGCCTAGTTCTCTTGTGCTCACTCTGATGAACTCCTGCCCCACTGTGGGCATTTGGGTTGTAGGAAGTGCTGACTTTCCAGGGCCTCTTTCTGGGATTCACTTATTTTTCTATCCTGGATCTACTCTGCTCCCCTCCCCCATCTCCCTTGCTGAGTCTCTACCCACTGAGAGAGGATTTTAGGATCTTCCTGTTATCAGCCAGCTGGTGACCTCTCACCCTATATCAGTGAGCCAAGGCTGGATCCTGTCTCAGAGGCTAATCACTTGTGCTGGAGATCTCAGGCCTTGTCATTGTAATTTGGGAATCCTCTTCTTTTCTCTCTGACCTCTCCTTGTACCTCTGACTCTCTTCCTTCCAAGTCAGGGACTTTCCCTATTTGCTTTCTCTACTCTCCCTCTCTCTGTGTTTCTTTTCTTGCTATCTTTCTCCATGCTTCTAATGCTTTTTGTTTTTATTGTTGCTCGGTTATTTTTGTCTTCCCTTGTGCTCTAGTGCTTAGCAAAACTGGGACTTGTTAAACTTTTTGGGTGTCCTGGATGCCTCTGGAACTCTGGTGAGGCTTATGGATCCCCCTCTCAGGATAATGTTTTTAAATGCATAGATTAAAATGCTTAGGATTATGGAAGAAACCAGTTATATCAAAATGTAATACACTTACCAAAAGAATATATTAAAAGAGTTTACAGAACCCATGTTAAGAACTTCAGTCTTCTCAGTATCCTAGGAAATTTTTTAAGACCCAGAGTTCTTAACCTGGATTCTGTTTAAGTTATAAAACCCAGATTAAGAACTCTGGTCTTAGAAAATTATATATATATATATGTATATGTACATATATTTATATATATTTACACACACTCATATATATATATTTATATACATATACACATATGCATTTATTTATATAAAATATATATGTTATAGAACCCAGGTTAAGAACTCTAGTCTTACAAAATTATATACATATCACACATGCATACATATATACAATACACTCATATATACATATAAACATTTACATATTTAACAGTTTTTGATAAATATATTTTAATATCATTATTCAGGGTCACTCAGTCTATATAAGAGAGGGATTTTCTAGACTCCAAAGCCAGCCCTCTGGATGCTCTCATTGTGATCTAAAGATCACACATTTAGAACTAAAGGGGTCCCTTGAGTCCAACACTTCAATTTATAAATGAAAAGATTATGGATCAGAGAGACATAAATGACTTATCCAGTCATTCAGCCAGTACATGCCAAATGTGAGACTCAAATCCAAGTCTTCCTGATGCTGACGCCAAGTCTTTAGACACTAGGCCATGGTGTTTCATGCTTATATGAGAAATGATGCCAGAGTCGACCACAGCTGCTTAGAGCAGCTTCTTAATAAATAAAACCTTATTGGATTGGATCAGGTAGCAATAATAATAGGCCACACATATTCTTAGGGGGAAAAACAGAAGAAAAAATGATCAGCAGGGGAGATGGCAGCAAAATCATCTTTTTGTTGTTGCTGTTACATTATAAAGTTTATATAGACATTGGAGAAATAGATTGTAAATAATCTGGAGCTTAAACTTTTATTAATATTAGTTTCATCTTTAAAAAAACAAGGCTTGAAGATTTTCTTTTTTGTTTACTTGAATGTTTGGTTTGGGAGATGGTAATTAAGGATAGAATAAGAAATTACAAAAAGAATCTTAAATGAGCCAAATTCCTGCTCAGTTATTTGCTTGACATGGAATCTTGGGTAAGCTGCTGCTCTTTTACTGGTTTTATTTTATTTTATTTTATTTTTTGTCTAAAACATCAAGAGAATGGGTAACCAAAAACTCAACACTTTTTGGGTCACAATTTCCATCATTTGGTGGAGAAGATGGGTCTTTCTTAGAATAATGTTTTTAAATGTACAAAATAAATCTCCAGGGAGCAGTTTAAGGGGAATTATTCATCTTCTGGGTTTGATCTTGTTTTTGGAGATGTGGGGAGAGTGGGTTTAATAATGCTTCTGTTTCTTGGCCAGATCTGATTCAGCAGCAACCACACTAGATAATAGATCAATGATTTGAAAGCAAAGGGAGTCATGGAAAAAAGTTTGAAGAAAGGAACTCCATAGTTGGATCTATGTGTGACCAAAAATCTGATCCCATAAAGTTTTATAAAACATCAATTATCTGATAGGTATTGTGCTAAGCAATGAGAGATAAAAAGACAAAGAAAACCCTTGCCTTCAGGGAGCTTATATTCTATTGGAAAATTATAAAATACAGTTAAGTTATATATAATAAATTGTAAAGCACATACATAATAATCATAATTAAGGAAAATTATTTTGGTATTGATGTAAAAGACAACTTGGAAGGACTGTTGACTTAAAGATAAGTGGAATGTGTGTGTGTGTGTATGTGCATATAATGCACTCCCACACACACATTCTTCCTCCCTCATCTTCCTTCCTCCCTCCCTCCCTTTCTCTAATCCTCTCTCCTTCCCTCTTTCTGCCCCTCTCTCCCTGTCTCCCTTCCTTCCTTCCTTCATGCATATCTTCTTTTCTGTCTTCCTTCCTGGTTTTATTCTTTTTGTCTTCCTCTGCTTCTTCCCTCCTTTTTTCCTTTCCTTCTTCCTCTGAATCTAGACCACTATGCCTAGAATACAGTGGGCACTTCATAAACATTTTTTGTTTGAATGGAATTTAATAAAGGACTTTCGAACTACAAATTGCTTTATTCCATTCAAGGATCAGTTGAAAGAATTATGAATATTTAGCCCAGAAAAGAGAAGACTTGGGGGCAATAAGATAGGGCATTGGAATATTTGAAGGGTTGTCATATGGAAGAGAGATCACTCTGGGGGCTTGGTACCAGAAGACAGACCAAGGAACAAGAGGTGCCAGTAGGAAAAGGCGAGTTCAAATCTACTTCAAGGAAAAAGAAAACAAAAACAAACTTCCTGACAATTGGAGCTATCCCAAAGTGGAATGGACCATCTTGGGAAATAGTAACTTCCCTCTCCCTCTTCATCCTGAAAGATAATTTTGGCCTGGAATTTATACTTCATTAGTACTCTCTGTTCCCCAAAGTCCCCCGTTTTTGATGGAAGGGTGGAGATCTTCAGTTCTCCATTTCTCAACTGGCTGCTCTCATCTGGATTTCTCCACCATACCTCCAACTTGGGCACCATCTCCTGGCTCCTTTTCATCTTCCTATATTACATGTTGACTTTCCCATTAGCATGTCAACTCCTTGAGGACAGGAATCATCTTTTTGCTTCTATTTGTATTTCTAGCACTTACCACATGTTTGGCACATAATAAGAGCTTAATAAATATAGATTGATTGACTGACTGTCCTTAGAGCTTAGACATCTCCTTGTTGGGGATTGGTTAGAGTAGCTAGATGCTCAGTAAGGTGCTCCCCTTGGACTAGATGACCCTGAAGTCTGAGTCACTTTAGAGATACTGCTATTGGGAAACTTGAGAAGAAATCCACTTCCATTCACATTGTGACCCACTAGATAACCTCCCAGACTTACATGATGTTTGAATTCACTTACTATTGGCAAAACACAACTGTGAGTAAAAAGAGACTTTAAAAAGCTTATTTTAAAAATCCTCATATGGTGTTTTGGACATCAAATAGCTCTTTAAAACCACCACAGGACGGTCAGGATTTAAGTATAAATGATTCCTGAACATATGGCTTGAATTTCCCTGGAATTCCTCCTGGTCTTAAAAGTGAAAGGAAAAGAATCAGGAAGGAAATTGGGTACTCCACAAGCCATTTTAAAAAGCAGAAAGTAGCTGCTCCTTGCCAAGGAGCTGTAAGCATTCAACCACTAGGTCCCAAGGCTTCTGGGAGACACCAGTAGCTCAGCTAGACTGGATGAGCAGGCTGTGTGGGTAGGGAGAGGGCAACTGTTTCAGTGATTTTCATCAAAATTTAAATGGCCAACTCAGGAGAAGAGGCACAAGGAAAGAATTCTGCTCTGGGCTATTTCCCATAAGAACCACAGTGTGGCAAAGCTGAGAGGATCTTTAAAACAAGGAATGCTAGGGCTGGGAGGGGTCTTAGAACAAGGAATATCAGAATTGGTAGGGACCTTAGGACTTGGAATGCTAGAGTTAGGAAGGGCCTTAGAATAGGGAATGTCAAAGCTGGAAAAAAGCCTTAGAACTAAGAATGTTGGAGTTGGGAAGGGCATTAGAATAGGGAATGTAAGACCTATAATTATATTAGAACAGATAATGTCAGAGTTGAAACAGATCTTAACATATTCCTTCAGTTTATAGAGATGGAGAAACTTCAGCCCATTGAGGGGAAAGGAATTGCCCAAAGTCATACAACCTCACTAGCAAAATCAGAACCAGAATGTCAGAGCTAATAGGGACTTCCTAGCTTTTGTGTGTACTTGGAATGATCTACTTTATCATTTTGACCTCTTAGTATCCCTGACTTGTACTTGGAATGATCTTCTTTATCATTTTGACCTCTTAGTATCCCTGACTTCCTATATGATTCAACTCAAACACTGATTACTGTAGCAGATCTTTCCTGTTACTTCTGAAGACTAGCATCTTCTGTTTAAGGTTACTTTGTACTCCTTTTATGTTTCTTTTTATACCCATTTGGATGAAGTAAACTCTAAGAACATAATTGCTAATCTCACAGATGAATTTTGGGTCCCAGAACAAGGCTACATCTTCCCCTTAAAATCCTAGAGATACTCCATATAAGGAGTCTGGAAGAGTGATTCTTTAATGTCATTGGCCTAAGTCCTCTCAGGTCCACGGGGACAGTTTTCCTCCTGTCCAACTTCTTGCTGAAGATCATCAATTGAGAATAATTTTAACCAATCATAATTAACTTTAAGAAAAAGGTATTTATAGAGGTTGCATGATAAAAAGAGTTAGTATGAAATATCCCTCCCCCCAAAAAACCCCCAAAAAGTGTGATATACTTTCCCACAAGAACACATAGAGTCCAGGGTCTAAGCTTATTGAGAAGAAATGGCCAAAGGGTAACTCTCAGTCCCTACTTATTCTAGATCCTCTTTTTCCAATTCTGGGATGCTCAGGAAGTTCCCCTTAAGCACTATGAGTTTTTGCCCAATTTGTTCTTGTCTCTTGATGTTGACACTCCCAACAGCCATAGCTGTTGCAGGAGGATGGCACTGATAAGAAGTGACAAGTGCCCTGACCAAAGAAGAGCTGGAAGGAGGGTGGAAAGGAGAATGGATGAGGTCAAAGCAGAGGCTTCTTCTTTGTCTAGTCAGTTTTTTCTCAAGGGTTTCCCAGGAGAACCACACTTGTTACAATTTCATCACTCTTAATTCTTTTATATAGGACTTGCTATTTAGTCATTTTAGTCTTTCATGATCCCATTTGGGGTTTTCTTGGCAAAGATTCTGAAGTGGTTTGCTATTTTCTTCTCCAGCTCATTATACAGATGAGGAAACTGAGGCAAAGAGGTTGAAGTGACGTGTCCAGAGTCACAGAACTAGTAAGTATCTGAAGCCAGATCTGAACTCAGGAAGATAAGTCTCTCTGTTTCTGGGTCTGATGCTCTATCCACTGTATCACCTAGAAGTCCTAATGACTGAAGAATGTTCTTTGGTTAGATAGAATAGGTTTCTTGTCAGACATCATCACTTCATCTTTCAAAGACTTTTAATATTTAGTCTGAGATTTATGATTGATTGGGCTTTATTTACTTACTTGCTATTACTTATTTTAAATGGAGATAGAATTGAATAACTCAGTTCCCCATTCCATTCCTTACACACACCTTCAATATATAAGATGTATATAAGATGTGCATATACACATATATTTGTTGTTTGGTACATTAGAATGCAAGCTCCTTGAGGGCAGAAATTGTTTTTGCTTCTTCTTTGTGTCCTCAATGTTTAGAACAGTACCTATCACATAAGTGCTTGTTGATTAATTGATTAATCAAACTATAAAACATCTTATAACAGAGAAGATCAGAGCTAGAAGGAACTTTAGAAAATAGACTATTAGAATTGGAAGAGGTCTTAGAAGATAAACTATACTGGGAGAACCCTAACAGCAAAGAGTGCTAGCGGTGGAGGGGCCCTAGAATAGAGAATATCAGAGCTGGAAGGGGCATTAGAACAGGGAATATCAAAGCTGAGAGGGACCTTAGAACAGAAAGCCAAGTCTAAAAGAGACTTAAGAGTAGAGAATGCTGAATAAAGGCAAATTGTGAAGTCTTTCCAGCTAGCTTTCAGAAACACAGTTGCTCCAAATACAACAACAGAGAGATGTGGTTAGATAGCCATTTATCTGGAAAAAATATGGAGTTTTTCTTAGATTTCAAAGTCTATATGGGTCAACAGTGATCTAACAACCAAGAAATTCAATGAGCTCTTAAATTGCCTTAAAAGAGGCAGATCTTTTAGGAATGAGGAGATAATAACTCCATGAGACTTGGCCCTGAACAGACAACATCGGGAGTATTTACTTAATTCTTCTAATTTCTTTCCTAGAAAGGACATTGATAAACCAGAGAGCAACCTCAGAAGAACAATTAAAATGGGGGACAACCTAAATTTATACTGTATGAAGATTTACTGAAGAAACTAGGGTTTAGAACCTGAAAATGACAATGCTGAAAAAGAGTTGGGGTAAAGAATGAGATATGTGTTCAAATATTAAAGAGGCTGTTGTGTGGAAGAGGGATTAGACTCATCCAGCTTGATCCAGAGGATAACACTAGGAATAATGAGTACAAGTTACAAAGAGGCAAATTTAAGTTTGGGGGAAGCTGGGTGGTGCAGTGGATAGAGCACTGAGCTTGGAATCAGGAAGACTCATCTGCATGAGTTCAAATCTGATCTCAGACACATATTAGTTCCATGATGCTTTACAAGTCACTGGACTTCATTTGCCTCAGTTTCCTCATCGAAAAATTACTTGGAGAAAGAAGTAAAAAACTCTTCCAGTATCTTTGCCAAGGAAACCTCAAAACAGTGTCACAAAGAGTTGAACATGACTAAAACAACCCACTAAAATAACAACAAAATTTAGATATTCTGCCAAGAAAACTTGACTTCCATCTCAAAGTGGGTCTAAGGAGAAATTGGGTTTCAAAGCTCATTGAAAGTCATTAAACAAAAGTTGGTTGAGCACTTATTGGGCACATTGTGGAGAATTCTTTTTCATGTGCTCAGCACATAGTAAACATTTGTTAAATGTCCATTCATTCATTTATTCATTTATGTATGACTTGGAACTAGATGACCATTGAAGTCAACTCTACCTCTGAAATACTATGATTCTATGATCCCACAAAGAGTTAACTTTCCTGCCCAGGCTTGAGCTGGTCAGCAGTTCAATAAATTTTGTCCTGAAGAACAAGCCCCAATCATCATTAGTCCCGGCTCATTGGCCTGCAAGAGCTCCTCAATGAAGGTTATCTCTGTGCTCCTGGGCACTTCACAGAGGCCATATTTCATGCTCTGAAAACAGATGACCCTGGAGGTCACCCAAATGAAAGCCTCATTCAACAGGTCTGTAAACGACTCAGCTTGGGTGAGGGTCAAACTATCAGGGAGATAGGGCAAGACCAGCCACTCTCCAAGGAGCAGCCTCTTCTGTCTTAGCACACGCTCAAATAACCAGGACATATTAATTGAGTTGCCCACCAAGCAAGGTCAGGCTGGAGAGGGCAGGGACAAGGACCTAAGTGGTCATAGTCCCCTGCCAGTAAAGGGAACAGCTCAAATTCTCATTTACATTACACAGCATTTTATATTGTTCAAAGGGAGGACCATCATGATAATAACAAAAGGAAAGCAGACTAGGCTTCATATATAGATGAAATGGGTGACTGTGTAGTATGATTTAAAGGTTTAAACATGAATGTTCAAAATGTCTCTCTGTCTGTCTTCGTCTCTGTCTGTATGTCCGTTTGTCTCCCTATCTCCATCCCTTTTCTTTTCCCTCCCTCCTTCCTCCTCTTCCTCTTCCTCCTCCTCCTCATTCTTCTTTCTTCTCCTCCCTCTGCCTTCTTCCCTCTTTTACTTCCCCCTTCCCCCTTTTTCTCCCCCCACTTCTTTCTCTACCTTTCCCTCTCTCCCTCCTTACCTTCCTCTCTCCCTCTCTCCTCCTCTCCCCCCCCTCTAATTTACAGATATCCATGTCTGGAATATCACAATTAGAGTTTCATCTAATTGTGTTGATGGGTAGAGTAATATCTAATAGATCATCTTATGAGCTCTTTTAGGGTCTTTTACCTTTTTTTGTATCCCTAACACATACCACAGTGTCTAGCACATGGTAAGCACTTAATAATGTTTATTAATTAACAGACTATAAATTAAAGGCTTAGGGTACAATTTAGAGATGGGGGTAATCTAATCCAATTCTTTCATTTCATATATCAAGTAATTGAAGTCCAAAGAGGAGAAGTTACTTGATCAAATTCGCACAGAGATTAAATAGTACAATTAAACACAACAGATCAATGCATTGTCCACATCTGGCAATGGATGCCCCATTGTCGACATCTGGCAGTGTAAAATGTCTTGCTTCTATATTTGTATCCCATGTTTCCTGGACATCTTCTGGAATCACAGTTAGTTACTATCTTGGTCAAGTCTGACTTGGGTGGGCCTTCCATCTAAATTCATAGTCTTCCTTCTAAGACAAGAACCTGGAACAGCAGGAATGAAGAGCAATCATTCGGAGGTTGTACAGCTTCTTCCAGAAGCTGACCAATGAAGAACTCAGATCAGTGTTTGAGAGTCCTTCAGTATTCTCCTTGATTTTATTGTGGTTACTTTTCTCTGTATTTATACATAAAAGTCTTTCTGCATTTCTCTGGATTCCACATAAATTATTCCAAAAGCACAAGGCTGACTACATCACTCCCATGCTTAAGAAATGTCAGTGGCTCTGTATTGCCTCTTCTTCCCCCGAGTTGAAAAATCAAACCCTTCACAATTGACTTCAACCTACCTTTTGAGGTTGAATGTACATTGCTCCCCATTACAATCTCTGCAGTCTGACCAAATGGACGTTCTTGCTATTCTTCATATGCAACATTCCCTCTACTTCCTGTCCAGCTGTCCCCCACCCCCACCCCATGCCTGATATCCCCAGTATCCTTCAAAACTGAGCTCAAACACAATTTTCCAAAAGATGCTTTTCTGACCCTACAGTTACTTCTACCTTCCCACATTCCTCTTGAAATTTGTTGCGCTGTTATTAGCTTGTTTTAATCATGTCTGATACTTCATGATCCCATTTTGGATTTTCTTGGCAAAGATTCGTGAAGTGGTTTTCTATTTCCTTCTCCTGCTTATTTTACAGATGAAAAAACTGAGGCACACAAGGTTAAGTGACTTGTCCAGAGTTACTCAGCTAGTGTCTGAGGCCACATTTGAAGATGTCTTCTTGACTCCAGGACCAATACTCTACCCAACTGCACCACCTAGTTGCCCTCTTGAAATTGTGTTATATCTATTTCACATTTATTTGTATTTATTTATATTTGGATATGCTGCCTCTCTTGATTGAATGTAGGTTCCTTAAAGAGAGAACATTTCCTATTTTTGTTTCTTTATCCCCAGTGTCAATATACACTATATGGCACATAGTAAGTGCTAATCAATGCTTGTTGAGAAATGGGTTGTGTGATAGATTAGTTGATCTTTATGCTACTCTCTTTCATAAAGCCACACTGAGCAGAATCAAAGACTTTCCTTCTCTTCCTCCCTCCCTCTCTCTCCCTCCTTCCCTCCCTTTCTCTTCCTCCCTCCCTCTCTCTTCCTCCTTCCCTCCCTTTCTCTTCCTCTCCTCCCTCCCTGTCTCTTCCTCTCTCTCTCTCTCTCTGGCTGTCTCTCTTTATCTGTCCCTCTGTATCTGACTCTCTCTCTCTCTCTCTCTCTCTCTCTCTCTCTCTCTCTCTCTCTC
>JAJPUD010001806.1:235817-247168 GCA_023553655.1 Myrmecobius fasciatus
GTGTGTGTGTGTGTGTGTGTGTGTGTGTGTGTGTGTGTGTGTGTGTGAGCGCGAGGGAGAAGCAGGAGGGGAAGGCAGAATATTGGTCCCTAGCTAGTATTTCTATTTTTCTTCTCCCCTAAAAAAATTCAGGTAACAGTTCAATGAAAAGAAGTTTGGATCAGGAATCAGAGTCACAGTTTCAGTGCTTTGTAGGAAACTACTTTGGAAAGTAAAAGATCTAGGGCAGATGGTTACTAAAGCTTCTGCCATGATAGTCTGTTATATGCTACCTCCTGCTTTTGACTCTGTGTATTCTCAGGATCTTTCCAGCTCTGACATTCTATATAAAGTTCCTCCCATCTCTGAAATATTACTCTCCTTGATTATTGTTAGGGCTGAGATTCCAAATTCTCAGGTTCTTTACATCTCATTCTGTATTCTAAAGTTCCCCCAACTTTGAGATTCTACGTTTTAAGGGTTCTCCCAGTTCTGACAGTAAATTCTAAGACTTTTCCTAGCTCTGCTATTTTAGGTTCCAATGGCTCTTCCAGGTTGATAGATTCTGTTCTGAGATTACCCCTTTCCAGCTTTGACAGTCAATGTTCTCAAGGCCCTCCTAGTTCTGACATTCTATATTTCAAGGTCCTTCTAATTATGATATTCTCTGCTCTGATAATTTACACATGGAAAATCATTGACTATAGAATTAGATCTGCTACTTATTACCTTTATCATATTAGATTGAGTTTATTTAACCTCCTTGGATGTCATTTTCCTTCTCTGTAAAACTAGGGGGAGGGATTTGATGACCTCTGAGGTCCTTCTCAGTTCTAAATCTATAATCTTATTCTAGGTTCTTGAGTCTACAAGGGGCAGAATCATTACTTCTCTATGCTTTCCCAGGGTGCAGACATACACTAGTTTCTTCCTAGTTGGGATTCCAGGGCACCTTTTATACTTCTTAAACAGCACATGGCTTTCATGATTTATCACACAATCAGCCTGGCAGGCCATGGAGGCCCTTCCCAACTTGGAAAATCTGATCCTATGACTGCTTCAAGGATAGTTTCCAGCTAATCATTCATTTGCTTTGAGGGTTTAATCATTTGTCCACAATTGTCTTTTTATTGGTTGTCTGTTATCCAATGCCATCTGCAAATCCTTATCACAGCAATGGCCATGGGCTCACTAAGCATTTGGATTTAGAGCTGCAAAGGACCTTAACCATTAGCAAATTGAACTCTTTTTTTCTTTTCAGAAGAGGAAACCAAACCACAGAGGGAAACAGTGATTTGCTAGAGGTCACACTGGTAGGACAGAGCAGAGCCTGAAGAAGATTATACATCTCTGGATACCCAATCCAGGCCTCTCTCATTATGTTGAATTGAATTTTATTAGATTTAACAGGAAATAATGCACATAAAGGAGAATAACTAGGGAGGATTATTTTGATTTGGAAAGAATGATCAAATACATTAGATATAGTAAGGAAATCCTACCCAACACATTCAGACATTCTGGCTCAAAGTCTCTTCATTTTCCAATTTGATTCCAATCAACAAGCACTTATTAAGCACCTACTGGGTATTAGTCACCATGCAAGGTAATGGCAGCCAAAAGATGAAATTGACCAAAATAAGTTCCTGTCTTCCAAAGAATTTAAATTTCATTGCCAGAATATAACATTTACAGTGAAGTAAATCTAAAGTAGATAAATGCAAGGGAATACTTAGGGGGTGATAGTATTGAAGAGTACTGACAACCTGGGAGGAACTAAATAAGGTAGTTATTTCCTGAGCTGAACTTTGAAGGGAGCCAAAAACTTGAAAGGGCTGGGGGAGATAAAACATTCAAGATTGGAGGGTCAGTCTATGGCAAAGGTGTAGAGGTGAGAGATGGAATGTGAATATGAGAGAAAAGCAAGTAAGCCAACTTGGTTGGAACTGACATCAATGGAGGTGGGAAGATGGTAATTTTTGATGTTTATTCTATTTCTGAAAAACTTGAAAAATGTTTTAGAATTTCTTCCTTCTGTAGAACACCCCACTATCTACCCAAATGGTTCCCCAAAGGGACTTTGTTCCATTTAGGAAAAGTAGAGCCTTTGGAACTGAGAGTCTGGTAAGTCAGCTACAGATGGCATCTACTCCCTCCCACTGGCCAATCAAAGTCTAGTTTATGCTTACAATGGGAGGGAGGGGGGGTAGAGTAGAAGATTCACTGTACTCTCTGAAAGATCCAAATTCTAATGATCAAATGTCTACACCACCTAAACACTCCTGCCCATCTGGAGTTCATGTTGGCAGGCTAAGTGCCAAGGGAAAGTGATCCCTATGCTCAGCCTTTTTGGGAGGTGTGGGGAGCTCAAAGAAGGGAACTTTTTTGGCAAAGGTTTCTGGAGAACTCAGGCACTATAGTGGTGATATAAGATATCATAGGCTAATGGGATTTCAAGGTCCTTTAGATTTCATCTAGCTCAAAATGCTCATTCTATAGAGAAAAAATGGGGCAAGAATTAGATGACTTGTCCATGATTGAGAGATCTAGCAGACTGGAAAGCAAGTTGTCGCTGAAGTTGGAAGAACTGGTTTAAGTCTTGTGTCATCTGCTTACTATATGTGTCATCTTGGGCAAGTGCCTTAGCTTCTCCTGACTTCAGTTTCTTCATATGTAAAATGGAAGTGGGTGAACTAGATGGCATCTGAGGGAAAAGGGGTAGCATTTTTGAGACCCAAAGGTGAAAGGTAATTACCTCCACCAAATGTGATATCTGGAATAGAAATATGAAGTCACCAAATGAATATCAGACAGGACCTTAGATATGACCAAATCGTATCTTCTCACACTCAAAAAATGACTTTTATTGTTGTCATGTCATACACGTCTGGACCCCCTTTGGGGTTTTCCTGGCAAAGATTCTTGAGTGGTATGACAGTTCCTTCTCCAGTTCATTTTACAGATGGGGAAACTAAGGTGAAGAGAGTAAAGGAAGTTGTCTGGGATCGCACAGCTACAATAAGTTTCTGAGATCAAATCATAACTCAGGAAGATGATTCTTCCTGACTTCAGGCCTAATATTCTATCCACTGTGCCACGTATCTGTCCTGGTTTCCCTCTACAAAATTCACAAAAGAGTAGTATTATTAGTCTTGTGGATATCATTTCAATTCCAAACCTTAAATGTAATTTTACCAGGGAGTTTCTTTTTTAGGTCATCTTTCTTCTTGAATCATCTTTGCCACACTTGCATTACCTCTACAAGCTCCTTCTGCAATGAAGATGGTGGGGGTGGAGGGGTGGTAATAGTTCTACTGAAGATAGGAGATCAGGAGAACAGAAGCCATTGTTGAGGATGAGTGTGCATAAAAAGGAGCCAGGGAGGATTGACCAGCCGTGAAAATCACTCTGTTCAGAGGTAAGGACTTTGGTTTATATTCTAACTTGGCCATTGTATCACCTGATAAATTGTGGCACTGAGACTAGTCAGTTTTGCTTTTTGTGCCTTTGTTTCCCTATATAAAAGTGAAGGAATTGGACTAAATCATTTCTAAATATGTTTCTTTATAGAAAAAAAAACAAAGCCCTCAAATGACCTAGGCCTAACAAATAGATCTTATTTTTGAGCTATGAGTAAAGAGGCATAGTATAAAAGTCCCATGTCACTCCCATCCCAGACCAGAAGGGCCTGGCCCAGGTAAATTAGCAGTCTCAGAGGCTCTGTGCTTGACCTCTTGTGATAAGTAACACCATATCATTACTAGGGATCCTTCTAGATAGGTGTTGTCCAAGGTTGAAGCCATAACTAAGATGGAGCAGTTGATGTATGTCATGGGGTGCCAAAGTTGAGGGCTCGCCCATTATTTTTCAGAATAGAAATAAGCATTTAGTAAGCTCCTACTTTGTGCCAGGGATTATACTAGGCGCTGGAATATAAAGAGACAATTAATAAGTATGTATTAAGCACTTACTATGTGCTTAATAGAGATACAAAAGAAAAAAAAATGAAACAATCTCCCAGAGTTTGAATTCTGCTGGGGAAGAAAAGAAATAAAAAGCAATAGAAAGGAATTTCAAGATGGGGAGACTGACAATAAGTGGGAAATTGGGAAGAGTCTAATATAAGAGACAGTACATGAGAAACATCTCAAAAGAGTTAGGGATTGCACTAAGCAAAGGGCAGTGCCATGTATTCTATCCATTCCAGGACATAGTATCTGGCATATATAAAGTGCTTAATAAATGCCTTTTTATTCATCTATCCAGCTATCCATCCCTCCCCTACTACAGCTGGGGGACCCAATCAAAGTCTGAGGTCTCTTTGGCAAACGATGTCTCTCCAAAGTGAAGTCTCAAATGTTATTTCCTCTGAAGAAGATTCAAATGGGTGTTCTCAGCCCCTGTAAATCATGGCCATCAGAGCCAGGTCTTTTACAACGAGATAATTTGAAGGATGGAACATAACTGGAGCAACCGGGAAACTTCCCTCTGGGAGAGTTTAGCTAGAAAGCCATTTTGCCCCGAGCTTCTTGGAAAATCCCTTATTTATGGCAACATGCATTACAGGAAATTTTTATATAAGGCACTAAAGTGGAGTCAATTTAGGACATTCGATCGTCCTATCCTCCTCTCCTCCCCCCATTCCCCTCTCTTTGAATTACAGCTGGATGTGAAGGCTGATAATGGCTAACTTACATTGCAAACAGGTGCGGCCCATTCTGGTCTGGACAGCTGCCACTGGCGTTATGTGATTCCGCAGCTGGGGGGGCACAGAGTTCTTGTGCCTTGGGGGTGGGGATGGGGCCACCGCTCACCTTTGCCCTTCACCTCCTTCCCCTTCAACTTCACCTTCTCTCTTCCTCTGCCCTCCCTCCTTACCCCCCACATCAGCCCTTGCCATGCAGGACCCTGCTAGAGTCTGCAGACACATCCCAAAAGGGAGACAGATTTCCCCATTTGGGGCTGAAACCACAGATGTTCTTTGGGAGACATGAATTTACTGAGGGCCCCACATCTAATGTGTTGAGTGGGTATTATGTGCAATTATTAACTCATTCCAAACCACGATCAAGGGGGGCTAGGTAGGATAAGCATGTGTGCAGAATGGGCTGAAGACGGGCAGGGGGGTGTTTTTTAACATTATAGACGTAGAATGATGGCAAATCATTGCTGTGGAGATGATAGATCATAGACCACAGAGTTGGAGCTGGAAGGGACCTTAGTTAGCTAGCATTCCTCTTATTCTTCCTTTCACAGAAAAGGAAACTGAGACCCAGAGACATGAGTGGAAAGAATTCAGGGCTGGAGATCAGGGCTACCAAAGTGAAAATCCTGCCCCTTATATAATCTTCATAACAATGGGTAGACAGGTCAGACCACCTGTCTCCATAATAGAGATTACAATAACTTGAGGGGGCCAAATGGTTAGAGCACAAGGCCTGACATCAGGAAGATTTGAGTTCAAATCCAGTATAGACACTTACTAGCTGTGTAATCCTGGGTAAATCTTTACCTGCTTGCCTCAGTTTTCTCATCTGTTAAATTGGGAATGATAATTATAGCACCTACCTCCCAGGATTATTATGAAAATGAAATAACATTTATAAGATCTTTTGTAAATCTTAAATCCTAGTTACTATTATTGTTATCATTATTACCTACTCCATAGGGCCATAGGGCTCAAATGAGTCAAGATTAAATGTACACTGCAAACTTTAAAGTATTATGGAAACAGTATTATTATTATTATTATAGTAATTATTTAGTGGTACAATCAAGCTTTGAACTCAGATCCTCTGAACTGAAATTTAGCTTTCTTTCTATTATGCTATAATACCTCTTAAATATAAATAAAAGTTATAATTAATAATTATTATTAGTGTGATGGTGGTGGTGGTAGTAGTAGCAGCAGCAGTAACAACAGTAGTAGTATAGTAGTAAGAGTAGTAGTAGTAGTAGTAGTAGTAGTAGTAGTTATAGCAGTAGGAATAGTAGTAATAGTAGAACTGACAGCAGGAGTGGTAATAGTAGGAGTAATAGCAATAGTAGTAGTAGTAGGAGGAGTACTAGTAGGAGTAGTATTTAGGAAGAAGAGAAGAAGGAGGAGGAGGAGCAGCAGCAGCAGATTGGGAGGCAGTAGTGACTAGATATCTAGCCTCAGAATCACAAATTCCTGGGTTTAAGACTGATACACATTGGTTGCTATCTTGGACATATCACTTAAGTTACCAGTTTTTTTATGTAGCTTCAGGTTATGAGATAAAGTGGTATAGTGGATGGGGAACTAGACATGAAACTAGGGAAATATAGGTTCAATTTTTTTTGAGATACTAGCTATATGACCTCGGACAAGTCACTTAATTTTTCTTTGTCTCAATTTCCTCATCAGTAAAATGAAATCAATGTCCTCTAAGTTCCTTTCCAGCTTTTAATCTATGAACCTGTCATCATCTGTTCTTCTCTAATTTGCAGTGATGTGTATGTGTGTGTGTGTGTGTGTGTGTGTGTGTGTGTGTGTGTGTGTGTGTGTGCAGGGGGAATTTCCTCATTCATGCTCCTTCTGTATTCATGTTCTCCATATCATATGTTCAATCCCCAGAACATTTATTAGTTCAGGAAAGGTAAACAGAAGGATGCTACTTTTGATCAAATGAACAAAGATTCTGGCAAGAGGCATCGTAGAAAGAGGTATACCAGAAGTCTCTTGACTAATTAGAAAATTTAGTTTTGTGTTTTTAATTCTAAGTTCTGCCTGACCTCCTTTCTGATTCTCAATTTCCTCTTCTATAGAAAGGGCATAATAATATCTTCCCTAGATACCTCATTGGCTGGTTGTGAGTCCAAGATAAAATAATAAATAGGAAAATGTTTTGCAATAGCTAACTTCTATTTTATTATTACTTCAGTTTAATGATATAAAAGAAAATTCAGATATAAAATTGGCATTTGGTCCTGATAAGTGCAAAATTATTAATGTATGCCAAGGAAAGATGGAGACTGAAGTTTTCAGCCTTAAATATAGATGTCAAATTGAAATGATGGGCAGAGATGATTCTTACAAATAACCTGGACTTCTGCAGTCAAGACCTCTCAAGCATAAGGATGCCAAAGAGAAACCTATAATGAATATGTTGAAAGTTATTGTCATTCTGAAATCAAGGTAAAAGAATACATTTAACACAATTCATAATTATGCAACCTCAGCATTAATAAAAGTGTTGTACAATTACATAATATACATTTCATAATGTAAAATGGTTCCTAGCAAATCTGGGAAGTACTCAAGGAAAATTCCCAAATGATATTAAAGAAACATACAGTCCATCCCACTAAAGTAGCTATTGAAAGATCAACACTTCCCCTCCCTAAATTTTTATTTTCAAATGAAGTCTGATATGTCTCTGGTCCAAGAGAGGAATACAATGGGTGACATCTCCATGAATGCAGACAATGATATGTGGACAAAGAAATGTCAAACAAATAACTGAGTAGAGAGGACTTGTTTGTAATTTATAACAGCAATCCAGAATCAGAACATTCCTGCTAGAAACTGTAGAAGGGTTATTCTTAAGAAGTCCATACTTATTAATCAATACAGATTACACAAACAAAAAGAGTAATATAGAAAATATCATAGAAATTATTTAGTGGTACAATTAAGGTTTGAATTCAGGTCTCTGAATCTAAATCTAATATTTCTTTCTATTATCCTATGATGTCTCAGATATGAACACAAGCAATTTATTTTTATTAATTATTATTATTAGTGGTGGTGGTAGTAAAGAAAAAGGAGGAAGAAGGAAGAGGAGAAAGAGAAGAAAAAGAAGGGAGGAGGAGGAGGGGAGAAGGAGAAGAGGGAGGAAGAGAAGAAAGGAGAAGAGGAAAAGGAAGAGGAGAAAAAGGATGGGAGTTGAAAAGGGAGAAGGGAAAGGGAAAGAGAGAAGGAGGGAAGGAGAAGGAGAAAGGGGAGAAGAAATTGACAGTATCTCATAGCAGGCTCTCTGCCCAGAGAGAATTTATGGAAGAGCTCAAAAAAGAATTTCAAAATCAAATACTAGATGTTGAGGAAAAAATTAAAACCATTCAAGAAAACAAAAAGATTATGAAAAAAATTAACCAATTAGAAAAGAAGATACAGAGTCTTAAAGATGAAAGTAACTCTTTGAAAATTAGATTTGGGAAAGGGGAAGCCAGTAAAACTGTAAGAGACCAAGAAAATACAAAACAGAATATAGAGAATGAAAAAAAAATTGAACAGAATGTGAAACATCTTATGAAAAAAAACCAACAGATCTGAAGAACAGATCAAGAAGAGAAAATATAAGAATAATTGGACTACCTGAAAGATATGATAAAAAAAGAACCTTGACACAATAATGCAAGAAATAATCTAAGAAAAAAATCTTAGAGCATGAAGCAAAAGTAAAAATAGAAAAAAATCTACTCATCACTACCTCAAAGAGATCCTTTGTAGAAAACAGATAGGAATATTATTGCCAACTTTCTGAGTCCCCAGATCAAAGAGAAAATTTTGCAAGAAACAAGCAATTCAGATATGCTGGAGTTATAATTAGAATTGTATAGAACTTAGCAACAGCCACAATAAAAGATCATGGGTTCCAAAACACATATACCAGCAGTCAAAAGAACTAGATCTGTGGTCAAAAATATCATATCCAGCAAAATTATCTATAATATTGAATGGGGAGGAGGAGGAAATTCAGAGAACTTGAAGACTTTCAGAACTTTCAATCAAACCTGAACTCAATCAAAAATTCAATATATAAGAGCCAATATGAAAATTTAATTTCAAGGAACTTAATATAAACAAATTGTTTATGGTTTTTTACATATAAATATATACCATATGTTTAAGACTAACATCAGTAATTGGGTAGCTAAAAGAAACATTAAGGCAGAGTTGAGTATGATTTGACTTTAAAAGGTAAAACTGTCTAGAAAAAGGTAAAAATGATCATTATATTAAACAAATGAGGTTGCAGACACAGGCATTAAAGGTAGGGAGGAAGGCTCATTGTTCTGAAAACCTACTCATATTAGGAATGGCTTAAATAGACAATACTGCATATATAACATGAAGGGTATAGCATTTTCTAAAATTTATAAAGAAATAAAGGGGGAGAATTAGGAGGAGGAGAAGCAAAAGGTGGGAGAAGAAGACAAGGGAGAGTTCCATGGGTGGAGGGAGGATAAGTTAATAGCAAGGCAAGTTAAGGAGCAGAACTAAAGTAGAACAGTTAGCAGGATAGTAAAGAATGAGTATATAGAAACACTACAACAAGAATCAGAAGAACTTATTAGAAAAAAGTATGGCTAGTAATTATTAATCTTAGACAAAGTCAAACAGAGTTTTAATCAAGAGAGAAATATACATCATGTTTCAGTCATACTAATATAGTTTTAGATGCATGTTTACATGTGAGTAAATGCCTGTGTTTATATGTCTGAGTATATGTAGCTTGATGTTTTTGTGTATATAAATATATGTATATAAGTATTGGTCGTGGGTAGATGTGAATATATATACATATATATGTACATATATATGGATATATGTGTGTGTATACGTATGTAGATGTACATATCTATCTATATAAATATATGCGCTTAACTGTAGTCTGCTTAAAAAATTGTGGAAAATGAAAGGGGAAAAAAGAATAAAGTAAAGAAAAAATTATACAGCAGAGAATAAAAGAACAACCTACAAGGAAGCACAGAAAAAATGAACATTCATGAATATAATTTCTTTTACTATTATCTATTCTTTCAAGAAGTGGAAATTTTTTTGTTATATCTTTTAAATCCTCCCTGACATTTTTCTGGGCACATGCAATGTTCTGATTTGTTTTCCTTTTCTGCCTTTCTCTTTTCTACTTTTTTTTAATCTAATGAAAAGAATAGAATTTTTTTTTAAAAGGAGAGCTAAGAAATCGAAAGCCAAAAAAGAAAAAAAAAGGTAAAAGACAGCATCTGCGCTTAGGGAGCTCACAGTCTAATAGAGGAAACAATACACAAATAATATGTACAATATATCTATAAATAAAAAATAATCAACAGAGGGAAAGCACTAGAATTAGGAGAAGTTGGGAAAGGCTTCCTATAAAAGGTAAAATTTTAGCTGGGACTTGAAGGAAGGCAGAGAAGGCAGGAGGACAGATAAGGAGATAGAGAATTCCAGGTGTGGAGTACAAGCAGTACAAATGCCTGGAACTGGAGATTTCTCCATACCATATACTCACACTGTCCAAACTTTGTTGATTAAAAGACTTTAGAAATATAGAGATCTAAAAGAAGATATTAACACAATGTAGTGATAAGCTGAGGTATATCCTTTCTGCTGCTGTACTGAGTACTTTGTGTAAACTTATTGAAGAAGAACTGATATTCTAGTATTTTTGTTTAACTACAAAAAACATTATTTTAACTCAACTGTGCAAAACATTGCATGTAAAAGAATAATAGTGGGTTGGCAGCTTGTCCAAGGATCATTTATATCTAAATATTCATTGGTCAGATGGGAAAAAAAGATTTTTTCCCCCAATAATAAGAATGTTATGATGCAGTAGTGAGACTTCATGAAGGGACTAATGTCTTTCATTCATTTCCCTGGGGTTTGTAGGTTTTTCCCTTTATCAGTCTTGGCTTCAAAGCATTTCCAGCAGGATGGAGGGGGAAAGGGCATTGATATTGTTTTCCCTCTCTCCCTTCTGCCTATCCTCCCTCCCTCCCTCCTTCCTTCCTTCCTTCCTTCCTTCCTTCCTTCCTTCCTTCCTTCCTTCCTTCCTTCCTTCCTTCCTTCCTTCCTTCCTTCCTTCCTTCCTTCCTTCCTTCCTTCCTTTCCTTCTTCCATGTCCTTTCCTCCCTCCTTTCCCTCCCTTCCCTCTCTTCTTCTTTTCTCCTCCTCTTACTTCCCTTCTTCTTTCTTCTTCTCTTTCTCTCTCTGTATATCTCTCCATCTCTCTTTCTGTTTCTGTCTCTCTCTTAAAAACATATCTTGTCTTTTTTTTGGTAACAGAATATGAAGAAAGGCCACTTTCTCCACTGGTTTCAGTGAACAAGACAATTATCAAGGCTCCAAGTTGAGCTCAGCCTTAGATCAATGATGCCCCATATTTAACTTTTAGGAATAATTATATTGAATTTCCCAATTATTAAAAGAAAGGAAGAAAAAAAAACTTTTATTAAATCCCTATAATATTTCAGGCACTGTAGCAAGCACTTTACAATTATTATCTTAATCCTCATAACATAGTCTCATTTTCATTTATTTATTTATTTATTTACTTATTTACTTACTTATTTATTTATTTATTTATTTATTTATTTATTTATTTATTTATTTATTTATTTAT
>JAJPUD010001806.1:255540-380930 GCA_023553655.1 Myrmecobius fasciatus
CAGCGTATTCATGAAAAGGATGGAAACCAGCAAGACAAAATAATAGAACTGAACCCCCATATGGAAAAACATTAAACTAGAAGGGAAGAATATGGGAATATATGTCTAGGCTACTTAAACTTAACTATAGTGCATTTGTTCATTCACTCAACCAGAGCCATAACTAGGACAGAGCAACTGGGACTTTATCTAAGGGCACCTTATTTAGCAAATACTAACAGCACTTATGATCTTTCAGCAGTGTGAAAAAATTGAATTTAGCTCAGAGCAAGCTACCAGGTGACATATTTGCTTCATCCTTATTTTGTACTCCAATTGAGGTGTCTTATTTTCTCCTTCAAACTCTACATTGTGGCCTAGAAGCCTCAATAAGTGTAGTGTCTCATTCTCTTGAATTAAGAAGTCTTTAAGAGGTTTATCTGATAGCAAATTTTGTTCACTTAAACCCAGATATGAGTTTGGTAAATCTTTCACAAGATGTGTGAGTGCACACACATGCTTGTAAAAACTATGACCTCAACAAATTTAAGAACACACTTACTATGTGTAAGATGTAACAGCAGAATACATGGGGTCAGTGATCAGGAGATGGATAGAATCTTTGAGATTATATAGTCTATGCCCTATATTTTATAGATAGGGAAATCAAGACTCAGAGAGATGAAGGAAGTTGCCCAAGATCATACAAATAGTAAGGGAGTTCTGAGGTCCTCTTGACTCCAAAACTAGTCCCATTTGTACTCATATTGGTATCAAGTGACTCTTTTTTTTAATTAAAGCTTTTTATTTGCAAAACATATGTGTGGGTAATTCTTCAACATTGACCCTTACAAAGCTTTCGGTTACAAATTTTCCCCCCTAGTCCCCTCCCCTCCCCTAGATGGCAGGAAGTCCACTACATGTTAATTATATTAAAATTATCAAGTGACTCTTAAACCAATGAGATATATGCTTGATAAAAGAATTTGCCACTGCCTTGGTAGATAGAAAGAGTCCAAATTAATAGATGTTCACTATACATAGGGAAGCCCTTCAGATGCTCCTGTTTGCAAATGATATCATGTATGAATTTTTAGAACATTGCAGTGGGAATCATAATCACTAGAGCTGTAACTAAGGTGAGGCAACTGGTGTTTTTACCTGATGTAATGAAATTTAGAAGGTGCTGCCAACACTTACAAGCTGTCAGTTGTCAGAAGTTACAGATAGTTAAGCTTAATACCTTGTTAGCAAGAATAATTAGTTAAAATGAGAAGCTGCCAGATGGTATCATCTCTACATTATCATTCTTTTCTCCTATTAGCTAAATAATAGGTAAGTTTCTTTTTTGGCCTGGAGGTGTACTGGCCTTTCCAGAAGCAGTCTGTTTCCAGTGAACTTTAACCAGGGTGTCAAGAAGTCTCTTTATTTACCATGAGAATATATCTCAGGCTACCCTAACAGTAGAAATTGGGTTTCAGGATTTCCACCCATTTCTACTCTTCCCTATAAGTGAAGTTGTCTTTAAAAAGTTGATTTGAGAATACATTTTGTTTTTGCTTCTTGCCCCAGGTGCCAATTTTCATCATTATATTTCTGATAATCATTTCACAGTTTAGCCTGTTTATCCAAAGAGAAACAACCAGGTAGATAAAGACAGCTTATTACTCAGACTGATATGCAAATTGTATGGACAATCCCTAGAGCTCCTTATTAAATGTTCCTTGAGAGTAGGGAATGTCTCATTTTTATTTATATATCTAGCCCAGTACTTGGCCATTCCTATGCTCTTTCTAACAGCTCATTGATTGATTGAATAATAAAAAGCAAAATTTGATTGATGAATGTCATACAAGGCTTAGGAAGCACAAATGAGGGAGAGGATACTTTGGACTGAGAGGGAGACAGAATTTGTAAAACTCATGGAGGAAGTGGCTCTAGCTAGAGATACAATAGGGAAATTTGGTTGGAATCAAGTCATGGAGCACCAGAACACTAGTATCTGTGATATGAACTACTGAATTTACTCCTATCCTGAATTCATCAGATTATCTGTAAGTCTTAAGAGTTATAAACAGTTTAGGAAAGAAGGGAAAGAGGCAAGAAGGATGAATGGTAGGAGAAAGGAAAGAGGTGAAGAAGGAAACAAGCATTTACTAGATGCCTATTGCATGTAGTTTACATATGTTGCCTCTTGCATGTAGTTTACAAATGTTGCCTCATTTGATACTTACAATAACCTTGGGAGGTAGATACTGTTATTATCCCCATTTTAGAGAAAATTGAGGCAGAGGCCATGACTTGCTTAAAGTTACCTAGCTAGTAGGGATCTGAGACCAGATTTGAACTGAAATCTGACTGCCTCCTAGTCTGGGCTACTATCCACTGAGCTATCTAGCTCTCCCATACCTTTAGAAGTTATTTTTGCTTATCTGTACCTTTGCTTATGGTATCATTGGCTTGGTAAAAAAAAAAAAAGAAGAAGAAAACATTTATTCAGCTCCTACTTCATGCTCCTACTATTGAGCGAAGCACTTTACAAATATTATCTTATTTGATCCTTAAAACAACTTTGGGACATAGGTGCTGTTATTCCCATTTTGCAGATGAGGAAAGTGGGGCAGACAGAATCTAAATAACTTGCCTAGGGTCACACAGCTGATGTATGTTCCAGATGGATTTTGAACTTAGATTTTCTTGACTCCAGGCCCAGTGGATAGTGATCCACTAGACTATCTAGATGTATAGGACAGTTTCCCTCTCTGCTCCCTGTTTTTAATATATAAGCACTTTTACATGCATTATTTCAATAGATTCTTTTAACAATCCTGTGAATCAGGAACTACAAATATTATCACACCCATTTTTTCAGAAAATGGAACAAGCTCAGAGACTTTTAGCAACTTAAGCATGGACACACTAATATCATTATGATCTTAGTATTGGAAAAGATCCTCATTACTGGACAGTCCAACATTCTCGTTTTATATGAAAAAACTGAGATCTGGAAAGGTGGAGTGATGTGACCAAGTTTATACAAGCAGTAAGCATCAGGCTGGATTTGAACTCAGGAACTTTGACCTCAGAATTGGTACTGTTTCCCAAAGCAGTTTTTAAACTTCTCTTTTTGGTTCTAAAACCAGAGCTCTTTTGATTACACAGCACAGCCTGCTGGGGAGATCTCCCTCCAGATGCAGGTGAGGCACCTGTGGGTATGTCTTGTCAATTCTAGTTAATGCTCCTCCATGGGATATAAAAGCACCAGCTGACTGCTGGCTCCATGGGCATTGCAAGACAGTCCTTAATGTCCAGAAGGGTCAGCAGTGCCTGGACCCAGAGGGTATTGTATTTGACAATCAAATTCCAATGTCTCAGAGGGATGGAGGATGTAAACGTTTGGACAGCTCATGTGCCAGATCAAAGGATTTATTAGCGACCATCAGTCATTGAGTTCTTTCAGAAAAAGAAAAAAAAATACCTTCACTAATTAGGAAAAGCAGAAACCCTGCCAGTGTTGAATTCATCCAAACCAAAGATGCATATTTCTAAAATTTCTTTGGAACACAAGCCTCTAAAAACAGTCACTGGAGCAGCAGTGTTACAAATTGGCCTTCTTGCTATATCTCTCACATGACACTTCATTTCCCACCTTCATGTTTTTGCCCTGCTCATACCCCATTTCTGGAGTGCCATGTCTCCTTTCTTCTGACTCTTAGAATACCTAGTTTTCTTCAAATCTTAATTCAAGTGCTGTCAGTTCCCTGAACTACACATTTGGAGAGTGAGCCCTTCCACTTGTAAAATAATGATTTTACATACAAGCATTATCTACTGACTGATGGGAGATTAGGAAAGAAATCAACACAACAAACTAATTAACTGCCTACCCCATGATAGGTATGATGCTAAATGCTGGGGAATCTAAAGATAAAAAACAGAGACTTTCCTCAAAGGATGATATTATATTTAGTACTCATAAAATAACAAATAAGCATAAAATGATATCATAACTCAGGCAGGGAGCATCTAAAGTCTTGGTACACACTGACTAACCAGAGCTTAGCAATGGACAGTCACAGCATTAGGAGGCTTGGGGCCATCTCTGTTCAGATCTCCTAGAGCTATATATCCAGCCTCAGTCCCAAAAGGATGTTCTGCAGCTATTTCATATCCAACATATAAAAAATATAACTCATTATATCATTCTCCAAACCTCTCCCCGATTTCTCTGTTTTTGCTCAAGGAACCATCATTTTTTTAGTCACCGATTCACAACCCCAGGATCATCTTTGATTTTTTTTTCTATCATCCCATGAATTTCTTCTGTACAACTCTTCTCTTATCTCACATGGCCACCAATCTAGTTCATCCCCTCTGAATCCTAAATAATGAGTCCCCATTATGTACTCCCCTCCTCAATAAACTTCAATTGTGTTTTTTTTATCTCTAAGATGAATTACAAATTATTCTATTTGCCATTGAAAGCCCTTAGCAATCTGGCTCCTTTTGGCCTTTCCACCCCTTTTTCATACTCCTCCCTCCCACAAATGCTATAATCCAATGAAACTGGCCTTTTTGCTGTACTTTACATTTTACAATCTTATTTCCTGCCTCCCTTCCTTTGTGCAGGACGTTTCCTATGCCTGAATGTGTTCCCTTTTCACTTCTGCCTTTTAGTATTCCTAATTTCCTTTAAGTTCAGTTCTCCTTGTTAATCAGGTCTTTCCTGATTCCCTCACCTTCTAACACTTCTCATCTCTAGCTCCTGCTACATATTATTTTGTGTTTTGGTGGCTATACAAGGTGTCCCCAAATTTCACAAAGATTTGAGATGCCTGTATTTATTTCACATATGTGTGAAATATGTGGTCTCCCCTTTAAGAAGGTAAACACAATTTCATTTATGCTGCTTCAGATCCTTGCAAAGTGCCTAGCATAGAGTAATCACATAATATATGCTTATTGATTAATTGGAGCAGCTAGGTGGCACAATGGATAGAATGCTGGGTCTGAATTTAGGAAGACGAGTTCAAATTTGGCTTCAAATGCTTACTAGCTGTGTGGCCCTGGAAAAGTCACTTAACCCTGTTTGCCTCAGTTTCCTCATCTGTAAAATGAGTTAGAGAAGAAAATTCCAGTATTTTTTACCAAGGAAATCTCAGATGTGGTCACAAAATGTTATCCATGACTGAATAACAATAAATTGATTAATTGATACTTTTTTATTACTAGCTATTTGACTTTGGACAAGTCATTTTTGCTCCCCAAGTCCTAGCTTTCTCATCTATACAATGGAGTGTGGTACAAGATTCCAGAGGATTGATGATGAATTGTGATATCCACCTCTTAAGAAAGTTAGGTGACAAACTGACCAAAATGTGGTATGAGACATACACACGTATATCTGGACATGGCCAGTGTAGAATTTTGTTGTTTAAACAATGCTTGTTTGTTATGAGATTTTTGTTTTTCATTTGCCCCCTCTCTAATTTTAAAGAGTTTGGGAGGAAGATGTGGGGACTGAGAGAAAGAAGAAAAAAATGGAAGAAAAGAAAAGAGGAAAGAAAAAAGGATAGGATGGAGAAAGGAAAGGAGAAAAGAAAGAATGGAAGAAGAAAAGGAGAAAAAGGAAGAGAAAGAAAGAGGAGAGAGAAAAAAAGGAAAGAAGGAAGGCAGTTTTACAAAGTAGGAGGACTGATTTGGAAGTTATATGTTACCTTTATTATGATCTTAGAAAGATGTATAATTATTTTTCCTACTAAATATACGGAAATGCTCATTTTATTTTGTGTTTGTTAAATTCAGAATTTTTAAAAATAAAATAATAAAAATGATTAAATAGTAGTACAGGGTGTATATCAGGGTGGAAAGAATGCTAGATGTTTTGGTTAGAAAATCTGGATTCAGATCCTGACTCTGCCACTTTCCACCAATTAGGGAGATCAACCTCTCTGGGCTTCAGTTTTTACTATAAGGCGTGGGATTAGTCTTGCTAACCTCTGGGATCCCTCCTAGCTCTAACTCCTAAATTAGCAAAGATCTCTACCACATTTGGGAAACTATAGTCTAGATGCAGAACAGTTATTCTACAACCCAGCTGACTGACTGACAGACTGAATATAACCAGCATGTCATAACCCCATTTGGGATTTTTTTTTTTGACAAAGATACTGGAGTGGTTTGCCATTCCCCCTATCCCTCAATTCATTTTACAGAGGAGAAAACTGAGGCAAACAGGGTTAAATGACTTGCCCAAGATCACACAGCTAGGAAGTATCTGGGACCAAATTTGAACTCAGAAATAGGAGCCTTCCTGATTTGTCCCAGTACTCTATCCACTATGGTGCCATCTACTGGCCATAATCATAATAGTAATTAATAATAATAACATTAGGGATAGCTAGGTGGTGTAGTGGGATAGAGCCCCAGCCCTGAAGTCAAATCTGGCCTCAGACACTTAACACTTCCTAGCTGTGTGACCTTAGGCAAGTCACTTGACCTCAACTGCCTCAGAAAAATAATAATAATAATGATAATAGCATTAATGTAGTGCCTTAAGGTTTATGAAGTGTTTGCATATGGTAACTCATTTGAGCATTACAACAACTCTGAGAGGTAGGTACTATTGTCCCCATTTAAATTTTTTTTATTAAAGCTTTTTATTTGCAAAACATATTATGGGTAATTTTTTCAACATTGACCCTTGCAAAGCTTTCCGTTAAAAAATTTTCCCCCCTAGTCCCCACTCCTCCCCTAGATGTCAGGAAGTCTACAACATGCTAATTATGTTAAAATACTTGTATCGTCCCCATTTTAAAGATGAGGAAACTGAGACAGACAGAGTGTGTCTGAGACCCAAATTTGAATTTAGGTTTTCTCAACTCCAGATCTCACACTCTTAGCTACTGGTCCACCTCATTGACATTGAGGAATCAAAGCATAGTGGTTAGAGCAATGGTTTCCAGAGTCAAGAAGATCTCAGTTCAAATTCTACCACTAACATAGACTGGCTGTGCACACCTGGGAAGTTCATTTGACATCTTAGTGCTCTAGCTATCCAAGACAATAAATATCAGAAAAGACTCTGACCTGCCTTAAAGGAGGGACTTTCTTTACCTGGAAACTCCCCATACCAATGAATTTATCAGTCTAATCCACAACTCACATCAAAATTACAACCAGGACCAGTAAACTGCCCCTCCTCCTTCACTTGTAAGACAGAAAAGTTATGAAAATAGTGGTTTCTTTTTCTCTCTTGCTGGTTGGCAAGAGTGCCCTCATGTGTCTCTACTTGTCATTTATCATTTACTTTTTTTCAAAAGATATAGCTTTCCTTCCAGTGATTACATCAATACAATTTTGTGTATCACTTTTTTTTACCTACTTCCTTTGGTTCATGGGGGATGCTGGAAACTCCGATGAGCTATCCGTGCCTTGGATGGTCAGTGTTACGGCTGCCAGTGAGTCCTACATCCCCTCAGAGAACCCCACTGAGAGCAAACAAGCAGCTGCCTTTAGCAGAGGAGGTCGGAAATGCAGTGACCCAGCCTGCTCCAGTGGTTGCTGGGATGTTTCCTGAAGGGCCGGAAAATGAGTTAATTTCTAGCTAGCAGAGACTGATGTTTTCCCAGGGTTGTTTTAATTGGGCCTTATAAATCTAGTGTGTATTAAAATATCTAATAAATTTTACAGTTATGAGGAATATAACTATTTTTTTTAAGCCTGAGCTTGGTGCTTGTGAAAAATGCCAGACATTTCTGGAGACGCCGGTTTGCTTGTGTGTGAAGCTAGCAGGGCTTATGTCTGTCACTGAGGAAGAATTCTCCCTGGCAGGTGGATAGTGAATGGACTTTACCCCATTCACCACTGAAAACATGGGGCACATCTCCAGAGAGGAAGGAGGGAATCTTTGGTAAGAGTGCCAGACAAAGGGGACAATGTCATAGACATCTAGAGTTGAAAGAGGCCTTCAAGATCACCTATTACAATCCCCTTATGTTATAGAGGGGAAAGTTAGGTTTCTGATAACGAAAGATCAAGTTCACACAGCAAATTAGTAGCAAAAGTAGGGCTAAAACTTAGTTGTCTTGAAACCGTTTGATCCTTTGGATCCTTTGGGAGTTAGAAACTGCCTTAGGATGATAGCTTTGGGGTTTTGTTAAACAGTAGACCAGTGTGCCAGACACTGTGCTAAGCTCTGTACAAATTTGTTATTTGATTCCCACAATTCTAGGAGGTGGTGCTATTATGATACCAATTTTACAGCTGAGGAAGCTGAGGCAGGCAGAGGTTAAGTGACTTGTCTAGTCTTATATAGCTAATGAGCATTTGACAAGGATTTGAATTCAGGTCTTCTTAACTACTGGCCTCATGCTCCATCCACTGTATCACTGCCTAGCTGCATTGCATTGTAGATTTTGAACTGGAAATGCCAGCTTATCCAATCTACTCATTTTATAGATGAGGAAACTCAGTCCCAGAGAGTTGAAAGTGCCAGGACATAGGTCCTCAGACTCAATATTGTGTCTTTTTTTTTATTTTGTCACACTTTCTCTTCATCACACTTCTTCCCTAATCATCCTGCTCAGGAATTCTTCACCTTTTCTATGTCCTGGCCCCCATAAGCAGTCAGTCTAGTAAAGCCCATGTTTCCCAGAATCACATAAAATGTATAAAATAAGGATTTGTAGATAGCAAAAAATTAGAAACTGATGGTATGTTCACCAAATGGAAACAGGCAGAGGACATTATGATACATGAATGGAATTTTACTGTGCTATAAGAAATAATGAAAGAATTGATTTTAGAGAAACCTGGGAAATCTTACATGCACTGATGCTGAGTGAAGTGAGCAGAACAATAAAAAACATTGTACATAGTAGTATCATTGTAAACATGATCAGTTTTGAAAGACTTAGCTACTCTGACCAATCCAACATCATAAATACAATGGATTTAAGAATACAGATTGAAGCTTTTTTTCCTCTTTCTTCATATTTCTTACTGCTCCCTTTACCCTCACCCCAGAAAAAGTCCAATGTGGAAATAAGTTTTTCATGACTTCATATATATATATATATGCATCACATTTTTTGCCTCTCAATTGCTGGGGGAGAGAGAGTTTTTGGAACTGACAATAAAAATGAAGTGAAAAAAAATACAAAGTATCACAAAAAACTAATTATGTTGAAATAAAAATTTCAAAATATAAAAAAATTCATAGGCATCTTGAAATCTAACCAATGAAGAACCTCTGCTCTGGCTGAATCCTTTTCATTTTACAGATTAGGACATGGAGTTTTAGAGAGAGGAAGGGTTTCATTAAAGATGATACATCAAGTTAGCAACAGAAGCAGCATTAGAGCTAGGGGCTCCTGACACCCAGTCTCCTGTTGAAGCTCTTCTTTCCTCTTCCCTTTTTTCATAACATGACACCAAGTTAATAGGAATTAGGAGTTAGTAAAAAATCATAGATTTAGAGCCCCTTGGGTAGTCCAGTTAGGATTAGGAGTTAGCATAAAATCAGATTTAAAGCCCAGTTAGATAGCTCAGTGGCACTATCCTGAGAATTATGGGCCACCAATCCATCTATAAGGATTCCTGTGCATGTGGATTGATTTAGAAAACTATACATTAACATTATCTGTGTTTTACTATATTTGTATTCATTTTGTTAAACATTTCCCAATTGCATGTTAATAGGGCTACATGGTTGACATTTCTGTTGTTGTTCAATCTTTTTACTCTACACATGAAGAAACTGGGCTACAGAATGAAGAAAAAACTTACCCAAGATCACCTAGGAACTCAGTAACAGAACCAACTTCAGGACTAGGGGTGTTTTCCACAGTATTAAGTTTATAAGAGGGTAGGCTAAGTTTGTGCAGTGGATAGAGTGGACTTGAGTTCACATTTGGATTCTTATACCAGCTGGGTGACTGGGAAAGCCACTTAACCTTGTTTGCCTCATCTGTAAAATGAACTGGAGAAGAAAATGGCAAATCATTCCAGTGTCTCTGCCAAGAAAATCCCAAATGGAGTCAGAGAGAGTCAGAATTGACTCAACAACAATAAAAGTTTACAGGTGAATAAGTCTGAAGAAGCCATGGTAAATCTTTATACAATATTTATTGATTGGATGCATTGCATTGCATTGATTAAAAAGGAAATGGTCATGATCCTCATCTCTCTGGCATATTGTCACTTGTTTATTTCAGTCATGTATGACTCTTTGTGATCCCACTTGGGTTTTTTTTGACAAAAAATATTAGAATAGTTTACCATTTCCTTCGACAACTCATTTTATAGATCAGGAAACTGAGGTAAACAAGGGTGAAACGATTTGTCCAGGGTCACACAGCTAATAAGTGTCTGAAACCAGATCTGAACTCAAGAAAATGTCTCCAAGTCCAGAAGTATCTACTCTGCTACCTAGTTACTAAATGCTGGTTGATTGATTTGTCTGTACAATACTAAAACTTCCTCTGTCTTCTACTTTGCTTATAATTGACACAGTTCCTCTTAAATTGTTCTAATCCTATCACCATGCTTTTTAATAGTCACAGCTACCTAGTTTGCTTCTATTATTCACTGTTCTCTCAGGGTTTTGTGAGTCCTGTTGCTCTATCTGCAGACAAGCTCTTCCAGAATAGGGAATAGAGAGTGTCTCCTTTATTCCCCAGTGCTCCCTCCTCCCCCCAAAGGGCTGTGCAAACAGTCCAAGTTCAATAAAGACATAGTGAGTGGAGTTAATGGAAACAATGGCCAATTTAATCGAACAAATGGTATGAATGATTTTTTTTCTTTAAATAAATTGACTTGACTATTCAGTCAAAATGAGTGCATGTGCATGGTTTTGATGGGAGTAGGGGTGGGTGAGTGGAGAAGTAGTCAATTCAGAGAACAGAGCACACAGCTTGGCTCAGTACAGGAAAGGAATAGCCAGTTGACTAACTGAACTTAAAATATTTTAACCTGTTGTTTTGGTCATGTATAGACACATGTATAGACATGAATTATAATCATGGAACAAGAGAATAGCACAGTTAGGAGGAATCTTGGAATATAAAGCTTAGAATGTCAGAGTTGGTAACATTCTTGGGACATGGACTGTCAGAGCTGGAAGAGAAGATAGGATATGGATTGTCAGAGTAAGAATAAAGAATATCATAGATACAAGAGACATAAGATACCATTTAGTCTATCCCCTAACCCCACTCTCCAACCTCTTCTTTTCTTAATATGTTTCAGAGAAAGAAAGTGATTTACTTGAGGTCACATACAAAAAGTCTTGGGAACCTGGGTCTAGTGACTTCCCATTTAGTGCTTGTTCTAAAGATCACATACTATTTACACATCTTATGTAGGGATAAGTACAGAAGACTAGCCTATTCAAAGCTGGAGATCACCTTGATCTTTGCATTGTACCCATTCCAAGTCACAGTTGGCTGCACTTGCTTTGAACAGGTAGCAGAGAAAAACTATTTCTAACTGAAATAGACTATGACTTGGTGATGGTAGAAATGTTCTGTTCAGTGCTAGTCCTATGGTAAGTCGATGTTGTTTCTGTGATTTTATCCATTTGCCACTATTCTCCTTTAAGAGATGGTCTAAGATATTCCATATAATTATCATATATATATATACATATATGTATTTACTTTAAATATATTTTTTAAAATTTTCAGCTCCAAATCCTCTCCCTTTCTTCACCCCTTCTCCATCCATTGAGAAGGAAAGAAAAATGATACCCAATATTTATATGAAATCATGCAAGACATTTACAACTTTATAGATAATAATGAGCAAAGCCAGATTTTCTGATGCTGAATCCAGAAGTCTTTCTTTCTGTACCTTTTTAGGTGAAGCAAAGAGTCTATAGAAGGGAAAATACTATTTGAAAACAGTGGAATTGCTGCATAGTAAAGTAGTGAGCATCTCATCACTAGAAGTATTCAAATAAAAGCTGGATTCTTATTTCTTGGAGATATTGTAGGATGCGATTCATGGATGAGATAGATAAGGACTAATTAACTTTCAAGGCTCTTTTCCAAGTCTGGGTTTCTATGAATCAGGTCGCTAATTGCCCAGAGATGATCTTCCTGTGAAGTCCCTTAGATTAAGATGGGTTATGGGTTTCTCATAAGTTAATATCCTTAATCCTTAATCAAAGAGACATTGAACCTCAACCTCCACAAAAAGGTCTGTGAAAGAACTCCCAAGAGCTCTTGATGCTGTTCTAGCTCAGTTTATGGAGACCATGGGATTTGAAAAAGAGCTGACTGGGCAACTAGAATATTGGGGGACCTTAGATTTCTACCTTAATGCTTCTCTGTATATAACAAATACTCCCTTAGTTGGGGCACTGGGCAGCCATCTCCTTCACTCCTTCCACAGGAGCCCTTAACAGCTCATGGTTCTTCAAAGTCATTGAATTTTCCATCAGAGTCAAACTAGAGACAGGATACTCCCCAACCTCCCTGGCTCTGCCCCACAATACACATTTGATACTTCCATTGGTGTGGCCAATTAACACTTGGAATTGACAGAATAGAACTGACTCTTCAGGTCACCTAACCTTCTGAGTTTTATAATGTCCTGGGCAGTGTCTCCCCCAGCTTTCTACCGCAGTGCCTGCAATTTCAAAGCAAAGGCCCTGTGTTTCCTTCCATGTTGCTCTGGGATCAGAGCCAAGGCCAATTAAGAACTGGAGTCTTCTTTGCTCTCATTTATTCCTGGCAAGCCCGAGGTGTCAGTAGTGGGGAGAAAGCCACATGGCCTCAAATATGCTTGTAATTCTAACCTGAATTTTGGACTTCAACCTTTACAATGGGTATCGAGGGAGATCCCATTCCTTGAGTGATGGGTCATATCACTGAGTATATTTGGGGGTATAGTATCATTCAATCAATTAGCAGATCTTCAGCCATCTTCCTCTGTCCTTAGTCCTTGCTAGCACTCTGGAGGATACAGAGAAAGTAGAAGCTCACAATCTAGATGGGGAGACACAAGGTCCATGAAAGAAATCGTTAGATTAACACAACTCAGAATAAAGAGCTCTAGACTTCTATTGGTTACAGGGTCCAAGTTGAAATCCTAGCTCTTCCATTTACTACCTATGAAACTTTATATTTCATCTCTCTGGGACTCAGTTTCCTAACCTGTAAAATATCGAGTTTAAACTTCTAGAAACTAGATCTACGGTTCTATGTAATCCTGTGGTTAATTAGCTGCTGCAGAACACAATTCCAATTCAATTAGCATTCCTTAAGTGCTTTCTAGGTGCCAAACCCTGCCCAAAGTGCTGGGGATGGATACCAAGACTAGGGGCAAACTAACAGATGCACTGGTTGAGTCTGAAAATGCATCTCTCATTTTGCACATATAGTCTACTACTTCTCTGTTGACTGGTGGAAAGCATGTTTCATCCCCAATAAACTGAAGTTATAACTTGTCACTGGATTTCCATCTATAATATTGGAACTATTGTCTAAATTGTTCTCCAGCTCATTTCATTGTGAGTGGAAGTGATTTTACTAAGATCACACTGGTAAGCAAATGACAGAGCTGAGATTTGAGGTCCATCTTCTTCCTTTAGCAAAGCACCCAGCATATAATAGACACTTTATAAATACTTGTTGCTTCATTTCTTGCAACATTTTTGTATAGATAACTTTTTAAGAATATGTGATACAAGACTAATATAGAAATATGTTTAATATGATTGTACATGTGTAATTTATTTAAGGTTGTTTGCCATCTTGAGAAGGAGGCAGGGGAGTAAGAAAAATGGAAATAATCTTATAAAAGTAAAATTTTGAAAACTATTTTTTATTATTTTTAATTTTTAATTTTATTTATTTACTTTTATTAAAGCTTTTTATTTGTATAACATATGTATGGGTAGTTCCCCAGCATTGGTCTTTACAAAGCTTTCCATTACAAATTTTACCCCCAGTCCCCTCCCCTCCCCTAGATGGCAGGAAGTCCACTACATGTTAATAATGTTGAAATACTTGACAAGTTGTGCAAGAAAAATCCTATCTACAAGAAAAGAAGAAAATCAGAGAAAGGAAACACAATGCAAGCAAACATCAATAGAGAGCATGAAAATGTTATGTTGTGGTCCATATTTCATATCCCTCTCTCTGGGTGTATATGGTTTTCTTCAGTGAACAATTGGAACTGGTTTGAGACAATTCTTTGTTGCAGAGAACCATGTCCATCAGAATTGATTATCATGTAGTACTGTTGTTGCCGTGTACAACGATCTCCTGGTTCTGCTCATTTCACTCAGCATCAGTTCATGCAAGTCTCTCTAGGCCTCTCTGAAATCGTCCTGCTGGTCGTTTCTTACAGAACAATAATATTCCATAACATTCATATACCATAATTTATTCAGCCACTCTCCAATTGATGGGCATCCCTTCAGTTTCCAGTTTCTAGCCACTACAAAAAGGGCTGCCACAAACATTCTTGCACATGTAGGGCCCTTCCCTTCCTTTATGATTTATTTGGGATATAAGCCCAATAGAAATGCTGCTGGGTCAAAGGGTATGCACAGTTTGATAACTTTTTGAGCATAGCTCCAAATTGCTCTCCAGAATGGTTGGATCCATTCACAGTTCCACCAACAATGTATTAGTGTCCCAGTTTTCCCACATCCCCTCCAACATTCATTGTTATCTTTTCCTGTCATTTTAGCCAATCTGACAGGTGTGTAGTGGTACCTCAGAGTTGTCTTAATTTGCATTTCTCTGATCAATAGTGATTTGGAGCAACTTTTCATATGACTAGAGATGGTTTTAATTTTATCATCTGAAAACTGTCTGTTCATATCCCTTGACCACTAATCTATTGAAGAGTGGCTTAAATTCTTATATATATGAGACAATTCTCTATATATTTTAGAAATGAGGCCCTTTATCAGAACCACTAAATGTAAAGAAGATTTTCCAATTTGATGCTTCCCTCCTAATCTTGTCTGCATTAGTTCTATTTGTACATAAACTTTTTAACTTAATATAATCAAAATTATCTATCTGGTGTTCAATTAGGAGTTCCAGATCTTCTTTGAACATAAACTTATTCCATCTCCACAGGTCTGAGAGGTAAACTATATTACGTTCCTCTAATTTGCTTACAATATCACTCTTTATATCTAGATCCTGAAGCCATTTAGATCTTATCTTGGTATGTGGTATTAGGTGTGGGTCAAGCCCTAATTTCTTCCACACTAGTTTCCAATTTTCCCAGCAGTTTTTGCCGAATAGTGAGTACTTATCCCAAAAGCTGGGGTCTTTGGGTTTATCAAACATTAAATTGTTAAAGTTATTGCCTAGATTGTCCTGATAACCTATCCTATGCCACTGATCGGCTGCTCTATTTCTTAGCCAGTACCAAATGGTTTTTATGACCGCTGCTTTATAATATAGTTTTAGATCTGATACAGCAAAGCCATCTTCATCTGCCTTTTTTGAAAACTATTTTTTAAAAAAGAATATGTACTAACATGCCAAATATGGCAATATGATCAAAAGGATTGTACATATTTAACCTCTATTAGATTGCTTTCTGTCTTAGGGATGAGGGAGGGAGGGAGAAAAATTTGGAATTACAAAGGCTTACAAGAATGAGTGTTGAGAATTACCTTTGGATGTATTTGGAAAAATAAAATACTGTCAAGTATTTGCTGATAGTAGAATTTCTGAAAAGGAGTAAAATCTTTCCTTGTTATTATCCATTGTCATATCTTTTTGAAGAAACAAATCTTATTAGTATTCAATTTAACCGCTATTCAAATACAAATGCTGAAATACATCATCAAAAGAAGTTTGCTTGGTAAATTGACAGATGAAGTATAGGGGTTCAAGTTCTAAAAAAATTAGGCTGTACACTTTGCTTATTCAGTCTCAGAAATGAAATGTTTCACATTAATTTTCTGGATAACTGAAGCTTAGCATGTAAAGTATCACTTTTAAAAATTGAATCACTTTATTTTTTATTTATTAATACTTTTTATTTGCAAAACATATGTATGGGTAATTCTTCAACATTAACTCTTACAAAGCTTTCCATCACAAATTTTTCCCCCCTATTCCCCATCCCTCCCCCAGATGGCAGGATATCCACTACATGTTAATTATGTCAAAACACTTGACAAATCGAATATATGTATACTTATTTCCACACATCAATTTTGTGTAGGAAAAATCGTATCTACAAGAAAGAAGAATCAGAAAAAGGAAACACAATGCAAGCAAACATCAATAGAGAACACGAAAATGTTATGTTGTGGTCCACATTTCACATCCCTCTTTCTGGGTGTATATGGCTTTCTTCACTGAACAATTGGAACTGAATTTAACCACTTTAGATAGAAGTCTTTTCTATGTCTCACATGTTCCCACAATCTCTTAAACAGAGTATACTTAATCATTTCTTTGACTCAGGGCAATAATGATGTATGCTAATTATTATTTTATATACTAGGAGTAAAAGAATATCAGCACAATCACTGAGGTTTGCAGGATTCTTTATCTTTAAATCAAATGGTGATGCTTTTTTCCCCTTTCATTTCTGCCTATTAGCTGTCACATTTCTTTCCAAAAAGATTAAACTATCCATGGTTCCACAGGAGTAATAGAGATCACAGATCAGTTATGTAAACTCAGAGGATTTAGTGCTTTGGGATCACTTAATTTTCTTTGTTTGGTTTGCACAATAGAAAATTCAGTCTGATTTGTTTATTAAGCATGCAAGTAACCTTTTAACTTTACAGGTGAATAAACCGAAACCCAAAAGATATGTGGATTCACAAAGAAAATAAGTGAGAGAGGAGAGATTTGGGTGCAGATCCTGTGACTGCACCAGAGTCAAAGGTCTTCTCACTGTACCCGTTGCCCCTCTGACCACCTCAGGGCTGTGGCAAAGAAGGTACATTTGATGAAATCACACTAGAGGTGTGAGCTAGTTAAGCTCATATTATTAGATAAGCTAATATCATGGAAGAAAGTTGTGCATCCCACTCTCAAAGCAGTAAGCCCTTCTAGCTGACATTCTATCCAAATAGCACTCCAAGAGAAATCAACCAAACTTGATATAAGCAGACACAAATGAAGGGTCCAGGGCTATCCTTAGCTCTTCTCTCCAGGCCTGGATGTCTGGGGCTCCCCTTCTCCTCTCCCCTGGAGAGCTTGCAAATGGATGTTTCCTGCTGAGTTTCCAGCAGGCTCCCCCCTTCTTCTGTGCACAGCTCAGCACCCCCTCCCTGGGCAGCATCTGCTGTGAAGAGATAGCTCAGGAGCCAATTCCTGGCCAGTATGGATGAAATTTTGTGTGTTGTTATTAGGGGATATTGATTCAGGCTTGCACAGATCATAGATCTCTCCCCACTCCCCTTCAACACACCAGTCATATGTCTGGTTCTTGGAGACAGAATGCTTTTCAAAAGGTTAGGATGCATATTTTTAATTTGGGGAAGGCTGGAATGGGGAGGGGTGTTGGAATGGGGGGGAAGAGAAGATGAGAGAAAATAAATTCCCCTTCACATAATCATCAGAAGAAGACAGTCCCAAACAGTGACCAGACCATCCTTAGCTGGACGATGACAGCCGTTTTGGACTTATCGCGCCCCGGCACTATATTAAGGAACTGAGATTACATTGTTATTCATTAGTGAAACATCTGTTGGAAATCAGCAAGGAGCAGTCAGATATGATTGCTAAAAAAGTATGGCAAGGGGAGGGGATGGGAGGAAAGGGGGAACTGAGTCCACTTCTTGGGGAATTAAAATAAAAGTCTCTGCTTCTGGTTTCCTGGAGCCCCAAGAAGGTCTTTTTGTGCCCCTGGAATTCAATTCCACAGTACATATGGTTGTTAGCTTGAGCTGTGGTTCAGTGTTCAGTAAGGTGTCTCAATTCTGGCTCAGCAGAATCAAGCATGGAGAAGGGGGGAGGCTATTTTTAAATCCATACCCAGAAGGTAGAGAATAATGGAATAAATAATAATGCCTTCTATTTCTAAGTTACCTTCTCTCTACTCTGGGGGTATCTTGTATGTACCAAGTTACCCATGCTTTGTCCCTATTCTCTTTAGAATATAAACTCCCTTAAGGCAGTCTCTCTCTCTCTCTTTCTCTCTCTTTCTCTCTCTCTCTCTCTCTTTTGCTTTTCCCCCCCCATTGTATCACTGGTTCTTAGCATAATGCCTTGAACATAGTACATGCTTACTTAGTCCTACTGATTGATCAATTGATTGATGGTTTGTCAGAACTAGAAGCATTCAGGGTTTTGGGGGCAGTGTTTAATCCAATCCCAAAATTTTAGTAAAGAGGGAAAAAAGTCAAACCTATCCAGTCTTATTATATGAGGATCAGCAAGACATGGAGAAAAGAGAGGCTGATCTTAGAGACAGGGAAATTTGAATTCAAACCCTTGTGATACATACTGGTGGTATAATTTCGAGCAAGTCACTTAACACACATTTCTCATTGCTCTATGATTCAGAAAGAAGCTACAGAGCTTGCATTGGTGAAAGGATTTTCCACACTGGGAGTACTTCACATTGATGAAACCACAAGTTCAGATCAAAACAAATCCAAGATGGAGATTAGGTGTGGGATAGCTGGGAAGGTGGATAAAAAATGAGACTTTGAGGTCATAGGAACTGGGTTGAAATCCCAGTTCTAATACTTACCATCTATATGACCTTGAACTTTTTCTTCCACTGTCTGAGCTTCAGTTAGCTTGTCTGTGAAAGGAGGAAACCGAACTAAATGATCTCTTAAGTTTCATGTAGCCTTAGCTATAAATCTACACAATTAAGATCTCCTTTATTCTGAACAGGTAAAGCCCCACAAGTACTTGTTTAAAAAATCCAAATTATAGGATATTACAAAAGAAATAAGATTCCTACTATTTATTATATTATTTAATACAGTAAATTACTTTATTACCCCCCCGGAATATGAACAGTATGATGAATAGAAACACAAGATGAAAAATAGCCTATTTTCAAGGGTTTTATATAATAATAAGGAGGCTACATTATGTAAACAGACAAGTATGTGGATAACAATTTGAGGAATAAGATACTAACTAAAGATATTTATCCCCTTCCTCTCCATCTGGGTAGAATACTAGACAAGGTGTAAGGATGGTGATAGTAGTAGTACAAAGATGTGATAAGGAAAGAATCCCTTTCTTTCATGGGAATAAGAAATAACTATTTCACAAGTAACTGTGCACTACAACATTGCATGATAAATTCATCAGAGTTTCACAACATTGGGTACATGAGAGGCCTGAGGAAAAAGGGTTATTTTTATTGGTCAAAGGGATCAAAAATACTGGCTGATTGAAGTGACATTGGAATTCGATTTTTAAAAATCTTTTTTTAAATTAAAGCTTTTTATTTGCAAAACATATGCATGGGTAATTTTCCAACATTGACCCTTGCAAAGCTTTCTGTTACAAATTTTTCCCCTTTACCCCTCATCCCCTTCCCTAGATGGCAGGAAGTCTAATACATGTTAATTATGTTAAAATATGTGTATACATATTTTACAAATCAAATATGTATATACATATTTATACAGTTATCTTTCTGTGCAAGAAAAATCGGATCTACAAGAAAAAAAACCATCTGAGAAGGGAAACATAATGCAAGCAAACATCAATAAAGAGCATGAAAATATTATGTTGTAGTCCACATTCAGATCCCTCTCTCTGCATGTACATGGCTTTCTTCATCACTGAACAATTGGAATTGGTTTGTAAAATCTCATTGTGGAAGAGAACCATGTCCTTCAGAATTGATCATCATATAGTCTTGTTGTTGCCATGTACAGTGATCTCCTGGTTCTGCTCATTTCACTTAGCATCAGTTCATGCAGATCTCTCCAGGCCTCTCTGAAATCATACTGGTGGTTGTTTCTTACAGAACAATAATATGGAATTAGATTTTAAAGGATGGGAATGAATCTAATTGGTAAGGAGGGCAGATATGAACACTTTAGACATAGGAAAGAGTAAATAAAAGCAGTGGGTCAATAAAGGGAAGGGAGGATTTGGTGCAAATGGATGCACTTTGAACTCATGGAAAAATAGTGTATTGTGAGGATAAGGAGAAGTAGGAAATGAAATTGAAAAGCTAGGATGCCTTTAGATGGTGGAGCACCTTGAATGTTCATCTGAAAAGTTTGAACACTCAACCAGCTCAAAGATCTTGTCTTGTCTAGGCTTTCTGTTGCTATGGTGGCTTTTTATTGACATAGCTATTGGGATACACATATATACCTATATAGATAGATAGATAGATATAGATATATAGATATAGATATATAGATATATTCTCTGTGTGCCTATCTCTCCATCTCTTTCTCTGTCTGCTTCTCTACACATTTATCTTTCTTCCATATAAGGTGGTAATAATTAAGTAATAATAATAATTATTAAAGTAATAACAATTATTTAAAATAATAACACTAATTAAGTATTAATATACTTAAGGTAATAATAACAATAATTTATATAGCACTTTAAGGTTTGCAAGGTACTATACATATATTATCTCATTTGATCCTCACAATAACCCTTATGAGGTAGGTGCTATTAAATATCATTCTTATTTTATAGATGAGGAGACTGGGGCTAACAAGTTAAGTGACTCATTCAGGGATGATATAAGTAGTACATTTATGTGACAGGATCTGAACTCAGATTTTCCTTACTCTTTAGTCTAACACTTTATCCACTAGGGCATCTACTTACCTCAAGTGAAGCACTTTTATACTTTTCACATGTATTGACTGGTTTTAGGATCCCTTTGATGTCACTACTTGAACTCTTCCAGTTTCTAGTACCTATTCTGGTGCTATTTGTCCTTAATAAATAACACCTCAGCTAGCTCTGAACCTGTAAAATTCACCCTTCTTAGTAGCAACCCTCCTGGGTCTGGCCCAGGTGTCAGAGATTTGGGAGAAGTCTTTTAGCCAATAGGCATCAAGAAAGATAATTAGAGGAAGCTTAAAAGGCCCTATTCTAGGTGTAATTGTAGTTGTTCATCTCCTCAGCTTATCCTTTCTCTTTCTCACTGTTTAGCCAGCGTAGATTGTTGTTAAAGGCTTGGTTAACAATTTCGCTTTTCTCTATTCTAAGATAAGTTAGAGGTCTGGAGTAATGTCTTTCTGTTCTCTCCCCTCTTGAAGCCTGGGGAAAGCTTGGAAAGCTTTGTCAAGAGACAGGAATAGGATGAGACAGAGAGGTTTAAGAGGTGGATGGTTAGGTAGCAATTTTGTTAGCAGGAGCTTCCAATGGTAAGAAGAGCTTTTTCTTTTCCTTTTCTGGGTTGAACTTTCCTCTTCCAAAACTAAATAGTTTATCTTGTCTTTTGTTAGAGATGCCAAGGTACCAATCTGCTTCTATTCTCTCTGCTCCCACCAACATATTGGAAGAACTGAATAATTGTAGCTGACCAATAGGAAAGCAAGAAAACTGGGGAAGTATAACTTTTTTTCTTGTGAGCTTAATTATGAACAAATAATATTTCAACATTTTATCCATTTTTATGGGATCTTAACTGAAACTTTTCTTTTTACTTTTTGGTTAACAATCTTTTGATTCTTCAAGATAAAATAACAGCATCTGTAGTTAACTGCCTAGTTGAAACAAGTATTACAGAACATGAGTCTGTCTAGTCTAACCTCTTTTAGAAGAAAATGAGACCCCCTAGAAGGGATTCTCCAAAAGTCTCATCTAGAGAGTAAATAAAACCAAGATTTAAACCAATTTCTCATTAATTCAAGGCTTTCTTGAAAGTGAGGGAAGTTCTGCCTTAATACTTTCCTTAAATGTGGTAATTTACTGAACGATCTTAGTTGAAAGTATAAGACTGATAAATTAAGATATTGATAAAAGATGATATATAAAAAGGGATACTTCCTGGGTTGATCAGATTCTCAATTGGAATATCTTATAAGCAGTTGTTTTTTTCACAATTTCCTTCACCTGTCCTTACTAATGCTACCCAAGCTTTCTTAACAGAATCACCTGGGTGAAGTTGAGCTCACTGCTATGGGGTAACTTATGCAGTGCTAAGAAATGTTTTTGTTTTTTTCTTCAAAAACTTACCAACAACCAAACTTTGAGGGGTGGGGTGTGGAAACCCCATGACCACCACAGTACCATGGGGAAAAAGGGCTCTGACTCTCAATAGTCAAGCTGAGTTTCAGTAGGGTTTCTATGATTAGTTGTACAATACTGAAATTAAATTTTTGAGGTGGTATCTTTCTCTTCTATTATACAAAATAGGCTTTTCTTATATAGCTGAACTGTTCTACTACTTTTTACAATGTTCATTGCTCGAACAACAACAAATGTTAAGGAAAGAATAGAATTTCGGTCTGGGATAGAAAGTCTAAATCAAGAAAATCTGTCTTTGTTCACTAGTATGATGAGGAACTTTCTCTTTCCCCCCACCCCACAACTCTATCCTATTCATGTTTCTTATTGATCCAAGGTCAAATGTTGGATCTAGAGTTAGATGAACGAGGTCTGAATCTTGCCTTCTGTTCATGTCTATCTGAGCTTAAGCCAGGCACTTAATTTCTGTGGGTCTCTTGCATTTACCCAAGAAAATAAGATTAGACTATTGCTAAAACTCCTTCTAGCCAGTAAAGTTTCAATATAGATGCCAGAATTTATTCCTTAAAAGTGTACAACATTAAAAACTTTAGCCCACAAATTCTAAATGACTCTAGCCTAGGTTTTGTCTGGGGTAGGTGTTTCATGTTTGAAATATATTTTAAACTTTTCTTTTAATAAAATGCCATAGGGGCAATTAGATAGCACAGTGGATAGAACAGACCCTGGAGTCTGGAGGACCAAAGTTAAAATCTAGCCTCAAATACTTAACACTTATTAGTTAAGTGACCCTGGGCACTTAATCCCAATTGCCTTGCCAAAAAATAAATAATTAGGCCTTTCACTAAAAAATGAAATAAAATAAAATGTTCTATTTGTCACCACTTCTGGCAACAGATCCTAGGAGAGCTTAGTGATTTTATTTCCACTTCTCAGGATACAAGCTTTTAACTTAAGTGATTATGCTGAGGTTACACTGCTAGCAAGTATCCAAGGAAGGATTAGAACATGGATCTCTAATGTCAAGTTCCTTTAAGTCATACTTTTCAAGCTGAAGTCATATCTAGTCTATAACGATTCAGTTGTTTCTTTTTTAAACAATATTTTTCCCAGTTACATGTAAACACTTTTTTGGTTTATGTACATCCATTTTTTTAAAATAGATTTTTATAGGAATCATGTTGGGAAAGAAATTGGAACAAGAGAGCCATGAAGTGTGTGTGTGTGTGGGGGGAGGGGTAAGAAGGTGAAAATATAGCATATATTGATTTAGTCTCCATAGTTTTCTGGATGCCGGTGGCATTTTCCATCCGAAGTTTATTGGAATTGCCTTGTAACACTGAACCACAAAAGAAACCAAGTCTGTCATAGCTGATTATAGCACAATCCTGTGCTGTGTACAGTATTTTCCTGGTTCTGTTTTAATATTTATTAATTGGCTACTTTCTTGTTGCTAGAATTCCATAGTTTCCTACCTTAATGTACCAATTTTTAGGTATTCTATGCACCTGATCTTGCATCTTTATACACTTCATATAGTATTTTTGGAGGAGGTTGGTATCAACAGTTGGCTTCTCATGTTTTGAGCTAAGTATTCAAAGAAGATTTAAGTTTAGGTGATTCCTTTCTAAGAATCTTTCAATAAGTACTTGAGTATACCTGATAAGTGATTTTAAAAGCTTTGATTTGATTTTATAGAAGTGGTGCTGTCAGAATCAGACCAAGTTTTTTTCTTTTCCTCCTCTCCTCAAGTCTACATTAAGAGCTTGAGCACTCATCTGCTTAACCTGTTCTTCTGGGATCCTTTCAATTTGCCCTTTCAACAACCAAATATAAGCTAGTTCCAAGTCCCCATCTATCAAAGCTGAAAAGGGCATCAGTACTTCCTTCCCCTCAGTCCAACCTGCCCAAAAATCTCTCCTCTGTCCAACCAAGTAAGACTACAACTGCAGTCTACCCCAAAGTGGCCTTGGATGCCTTGGAAGGCAGTGCTGCCTGCTGTCCTGAGGCTCATGAAATCATAGAGGAGACTGCTTTCCTAGTTCAATCACCTTCCTTTACAGGAACTCTGCCTGTCATTTTCACGACCCCTCTCCTGTTTGCTCTTGAAAAGATGGCCTCAGTTTCTATAGGTACCCACCAAATGTCTACAACTATTAAAGATGCAGAAAAAGTTCTGGACACCAAAGTCTGTTCTCAGAAACTAATGGCTTATCAGTGGAAAAAATAACTATTGGCTTTCCTGGTATACCCTAAATATCATAGGGCCTTTTCATCCAATTTACATTTGAAAGCTCCTACACTTCTCCCCTTAAACTAAATTTCTAGAGAGCAGTGACACTTCTGTCCTTTCTTGTCCCTACCTCCAAATTTGGATATACTAGTACTATAGTGCTGTCCAGTTTTTCTATAAATTAAGGAGCTTAAAATTAACAGTTGATGCTCCTCAGTTAGCCTAAGAGGATATGTTCCTGAAAGATGGATATAAACTAATGCATTTTCTACCCTCAAATGAGCAAAACTAAATATAGTCACTGTCTAAGTTTACAATGACAAACATAATAGCCAAGTTGTTGAATGCAGCACCATCAACTCCAAATCCAGGGCCCTCTTCACTGATCTGTGCTGTCTTGCCCTGAAACACATTACTTTATTTACTTACATGGTGAAACTTTCTAAAGATCTGTGAAGTAGTGTCTGCTTCATCCAATCACTAGCATTTGGCAAGTGTTTAATAGATACTTATTGAATAGATTGGCAATAATGGAATTCCAGGCAAGATATCAGGTGAGATGCTTCCTGGGGCCCAGTTCATATGAGTGATATCTTATATCAATCTGCATGAAGATCCAGTGAAAATGGGACTTAAAACAAGTTTACAGGCAGACTTTAAAATCTTTATTAAAGATGGGATAACAGTAATATAAATCAACCTTCCATGAGGATTCTGCATCTAAGCCCAGAATTTAATAATGTGTACCAAGGGACCATTTGAAGGGAAAGTAGAGTCATCTTTCCTGACTTTCAAAAGATCAGGAATATGATCCCCCAAAAGCTCCCAGCTCATCTGTAAAAACTCATGTTGGAGGTTATCCCCCTCAAACTTAGGGGAAAAAAACAAATGTGGACCAAAGGTGGGAGAAAGGCCTTAAAGGCCATGACAGGGCTTGAAAAAACAGATCAGGCTTCCCTGACCACCATTCACTCTTAAAATCAGACCATAGAGGGTACTCTGAACCCATTAGTCATTGAGAAATAGAAAACCCAAGGAAAACCTGAATCACATACCTTGCAACTAATCACAGCTGCAAGAAGCCAAACAATTCAATGTCTAAGTTGGATAGGAAAGGAGATCATAGATAGGAAAGTCACTGAAATGATGGGCTAGACATGGGGAATGAAACTGGCATTTCTACAGCTTAAATGGGCATCGGCCAATGGATGGGGGCTAAAGAAAAAATGATTTCTTGTTTGTCCTTTATAATTCAAGACCATGTCAGATGCCATGACATACAAGTGAATTGGATTTAAGTGAGGGAGAATTGTGCAAGGTCATCAGCCTCTTCTCTAGAGATTTCTGGGTCCAGTGTTGGATGACTGGAGATAGTATGCAGTGAAAGATTCTGGCCTTTCAAAATTAAGGTCTTTGACTATTCTCAGTTTGACTGAGGCCACATCTCATCTTTTCTTTCTTTTCCTGAAAGCTATATAGTGAGAAGACAGATTCAGGTACTGAACCCCTAGAAAAAGGGGGAAGAATAACTTGGAGTCTAGATTGGGAGGGAACTAAACAAACTATCCAGCTAGTATGATAGAAAGGGGGTGAAATAAGACTCAAGTGAGGTTTCGAAAGTGATGGCTTTGGGTGTCATATGGCTTGAGAGAAGGAAGTCAGCTTTGGAGAGGCTGCTGAGGAATGAAATCTTTTGGGGAGAAATCCAGCTTTGAGTGCCAGAAAATGGGGAACACTAAAAATATCCAAAGAGCATGATGAATTCCAGAAGGTGATGTAAAGGTAGACAAATTTAGAGCAGTAGGGCAAGGATGGGAGAGACTGAGAACAAAATCTACCTTAGAAAAAGGGAGTCTCCAACTCTGAATATGAATCTCAGGGGTGAGAAGTGGGAAATAAGAATTATCTGCTGTAAGACAAGTGCTACCTATTGATCACAATTTCCAAAGCAACCCAATAAACTTTGGACAGAAAATATCTGCATCCAGAAAACAGACAATGTAAATCAACACATGCTGTATTCACTTTTTTCCTGTTTTTCACTCTCCCATGGTTTTTTCTTGCTCGGTTTTCGCTCCCAACTTAATTCATGAATCAAGCTGTTGAAATTTTTAAAAATCTTGATTTTTTTTTGTAGATCAGAGAAATAAGAAGGCCCTTGGGAACGATATTCCAGAATACCCTTCAATATAGGCTACTAATCTCAGGCAACCTCTGTGACTTCGGATGATTTTTGGAGTTTTGTTTGTTTTAATCTCCAGTGGCAGAAATGGTCTTGATTATTCCTGACCCAATAATGGAAATGTAAATAGACTTGTCCAGATATTATTGGACCTAGGGAGAGCCCTGAAATGCAGGAGTAGCCTATGGCTACTTATAGGCTAACCTGTAGCCAGGAAGCTTATGCCTGTGCTGAAGGGATTTCTTAGATACCACCTGGTTCAATCATGTTTTGGTTGGCTTTTGAAGGCTAAAAAGACTTGTTTGAAGCTGTTCAGCAAGTGGACAGATTGAGGGCTATGCTGGCTTCAGCATTCTAGTCAAAGTGCCAACATATAGCATCTTCACATCTTAATGATGTGAAAAGGTTTTCTTGATTTTTTTTTATTCTGGTCAATGCCCTTTTTGTTAAGCTGCACTATGGAAACATATGAACTTTCACATGTGCATACTTCAAGATTCCAAAGCTCTTAACATTCTTTATTAGCTTCAACACAATCTGTTTCTTCAACAGGACTAGTGATCCCAAATTCTCAGAATCCTGGTTGGCCTCCTTTGGAAGTCTAACAATCTCTCCCAATTGTCTTTGGATCCAAAAGGAAAAATCCTGGAAGCTATCAAGTCCCACTTCACTTTAAAGATGAAGACAGGAAAGCTCTCTCAAAGGACTTTGCTTCAAATGACCTTTGTCTTAAGTAATAAGTTTAGTGGTAGAGATGGGATGCTAACTCAAATGTCTTGACGACCAGATTTCTCTTCTGCCATTCAAGGTGTCCTACATGCCCTTGTTTGTTTTTTGTTCATCTTCATGGTACCGCTGCTTAAGATGAAAGCTTGATGAAAAATTTGTATTAATTGATTCTTTGGTGTCTTGGTTCAGCCAGTTGAATTAGAGATAAATAATTCAGGCCACCGGATGCTGAGGCCAGGACCCAGCCTGAGATGGCATTGATTGAGATGCAGAACCACAGATGTCTCCTGTGATGTGATATATAGACTGAATCCAGTCTGAGTGATAGAGGATGAATTATTTGGTGTCTGTACAAGTACCCTCATGTAAGATCAGTATGGATTGGAATATCTTGATGTCTAAATGCTTTCAAGTTTACAAGAGGCCTTCTTCACTGGAATAAGGGGAGAGGACACATTCATTTTACAGGTGAAATGGTTGAGATTCAAGAGTTGCCTCTTCAGGAAAGCAGCTTTAGTCATCTAAATTGACTCAGTACTTTTAGTGGTCAGAATAAGCTAGATTACATTGCTTTCGAAGTGCTTTGAGTCTTCTTACAGAAGACCTGAAGCACAAGGATAAAATGACTGCCCTGATCAAGTCTTCTCAATGCATTCTCATTAGCTTGGAATTCTGTGCTGGTTGCTACTAGGATTTCCATCCCTAGCAATGAGAAACTGAATTGTCCAGGGTCATACAATTGGTAAATGGCAAAGGGCATTGCTCATCACAGCCAGTAAATCAGATATTACTAGTCCCATTAGCAAGTTTTCATACCTGCATGATGGGAATCCAAGAAGGAATTTCCCCCCATTCTCAGAAGTGAATGGCAGTCAGGATTTGAACCTAAGACTGACTCTAAAATTTAATGCTAGGTGGTAAGAGCTTATGCTATGAAGACAAACAGGAATGGCCCGAGATAAGGACTCCCATATTCCCTTTGAAATCTAATCCAGTGATTTTTTTTAATCATGTAACTTCTTTAATCTTACCCATGTGGATTTCTTCCATGCATCAGTAAAATGGAGTTGATTATTATTGGTGCGATTAAGACTAGGATAATTCATTTTACTGAGACTCTGATCCATCTTGAGAGGAAAGATTGAGACACTGAGAACCTCTTAGAACTTAGAGTGGACGATTTCTTTCAAGTCATCTGACTGCGGAAATATGGAAGATCAGTGAGCAGTTTCATTGCACTTAAGAGAGATGTGATATTGGAGGAAATAAGAGCTATATTTGAATTTTGATATTTCAATGAGGCACCAATCCTCATTATTGGAAGGCAAATTAATATCTTCAATGTTCTCCAACAGTTCTATTATCTGTTTAAATAACAAATCCCAGAGCAAAGTTGACTGCCATGACCATAGAAATAGAGAATCATCTGGTCAGGACATGGGTTTGAAATTGGCTTGGACACTTAATCCTTCTTTGATTTTTGGCAAAGATGATTACTTTAAGACTTGGTTTCTTTACCTGGAAAAAAATGAAGTGATTATTAGCTTTCTGCACTTGAGACTTGAATTGTCTTAAAGGTTTTCATAAAGAAAGGCTTCTTAAAATACAATCAGGCAGAAAATAGTTTTGATTTCAACACTTGTTAAAGACCTCTCTAAATATTTACTTAACTATTTTCAAACAGAATATTTACTTCTTTGACAGACTCTTTAAAAAGATTTGAAACATGAAGGCCTAGCTTTGAATTCTGGCTGTCGCATCTTTTAATCAAGTCCCTTTCCCTTTTGCTCTGAATTTCCCCCTATTAATGGAGGGTTATGGGCTAAATCTCAAGACTGAAGGCAGCCCTGACCTTTGAAAGGTCTAAGTAATAAAATGATCAACTGTTCAATTCAATCTGATCCAAACTAAGCCCTCCAGCCATGGGCTACATCTTTTTGAAAGGTTTTATGGGAATATAGCACAAACAATGAAGTTCATAGAAACGTCTGTCAGAAGATTGCAATCTATTGGCAGAAGGTGTATAGTCCAAAAAAGTGGTCCTACTGAAACTTTCCAACAAACTAGGCCACCTCCAAGTTTCGTAGCTATAGGGTATCCAAGTCAACAGTTCTGGCCTCTCAGCTCTACCATTGGAATATTAAGCTAAGTCTTCATAAACTCCCTTGCTACCCATATGGAATCTTAGAATTGGGATAGGAAGGGGAACTTCCAAGGGGGTGAAGAGGGAGGCAGGTGATCAATTTATATCTAACTTAGAAATCCTCTCAAATCTCTTAATAAATGCTCATCTAGCTTTTGCTTGAAAACTGTAGTGTTTGGGGTGCCTTGGGGAAATAATGGCTACTATTGAAATGTTCTTGTTTAAGGATTTTCTCTCAGCCTTAAGCCTGTTTTTCCCTTTTGTCTTGGTTTCTATATTCTGGGGCCAAGTAGAATAAAGCTAATCTCCCTTCTGGGTAACAGCCCTCAAGTTCTTGAACTCGGCTCTAGTGTATATGTGCCTCCCAGACTTTCATTCTCCCTCTGGCCTTCTCTTTTAGGCTTAAGCATCTCTCTTCCTTTCAGTCTTCATACATCATGAACTTGAGAGCTTTCACTTCCCTGCTAATTCTCTCATAGAATCATGAATCTAGAAACCATCATAAGTGACTGGTCTAGTTTAATTCTATGTTCCATTTGAGGAAGGGAAATTGTTAAACAATAGACTATATTTGGTATGACACTATAATTAGACCATCTCACCCTTTTCAGAAGATAGGCTTCTTAAAATGCAGTCAGGGTTTTCATAATTTATTCTAACAAAGGCAGAAAATAGTTTTGATTTCAAACTTGCTAAAGACTTCTCTTTAAATATTAACTATTTTAAAACAGAATATTTAGTTCTTTGACAGACTCTTTAGATTACCTTGGGATCATATCTAAATGGTCTAGGTCTGTGGGTGCAGAAGGCAGATCAGGCTAGGTTGAATCCACAATATCTCCTGGGGAACTCCTGTCATTTTCTTTTTTCCTAATCTTTTTCCCTTCCCCTGCTCTTAAAGCAGAAAGGTCTAGTTATTTAAGGATTGAGTGCTTCCACTCCCCCAAGCTCATTTTAAGTTTTAATTTTGAGTTATAATTCACTTTTTAAAAGTCCAGACAATTGTGCCTCCCTGTTCTATTAGAACACCCTTTATTTCTCCTAGTTGTATAGGGGTCTAAATCTTGGATAATTTTCTAAGAACTAGGCTCAGAACAACTTCAATCACTAATACATTATTGTATCAGATCCAATTTAATACAGAGTCTGGGTTCAAACCAAATCCCTCTGACTTCCCAGGATTGATGAATAGAGCACATTGGGTATACACAATAATATTTAGAACCTGCTTAACTGAGGAGGAGAGGGATACTTTCTCGGAGGCCTTTCATTTTAGGCTAATGAAATTCTCTCAAATCAGTGCTGCCCTCTTTGGGTCAAAAGAAAAGGGATGTGGCTTCTGCTGCTTCACTTTTTTCCCCCTGGGATGGATGTTCTAGTTCAAACATCTTTGGTTTTTGTTTAAAAAAATAAACAATCCGAAATTTAACCAATTAGCTCCTTGTTAGGGAGCCAAATTCCCAACTTAGAATTCAAGAGTTGTTTCTGGAAGTCACTTGGGATACTTTGGCCTCAAGAGATGGAAGCTGCCTTTTTATTTGGAATTTTAATATTTTTCTTCAATTATCTAAAGAATTTTGATTTTTTTTGCTATTGAGTTCCAATTTTTCTCCCGCCCTTTGTTCCTTTTCCCATTGAAGGCAATTTGATAAAAAAATATGTAGTCATACAAAACATTTCCATGCTAGTCATAATGGAAAGACCACCAAAACCAAAGAAAAATAAGTCTGGAAAGATTTGCTTTCTAAGTTATGGAAATGAAACCCAATGCTTGTTTTCAAGGTGATGGCTTTTGAGGGTCTATGGAAGAAGGTCCTTGACATGTGGCTACAGTTCCAAAAGGTCTTATTAGGGAAGAGCAAGGCCAGGATTCTTGGCACTGAAGAAAAGGGAAAGATGGGATTCAATTCCTGTGGCTATGCCCATAGACTTGAACTCCATTTGTCTCTCCAGATCTTTGGCCTGAAGAATCAGACAGGAGATTTGGTTTCTTTTTATTGGGCTGTTGGTTATTCATCTTCTTGCTCAAATACTTTAATTTTTTTTGTCAAGGACCTTTTGTCAAGTCCGTACTGCTGAGGCCTCCTGAGCTGGTCATCCCTTGTGATGTCCACAAAGTTAATCTTTCCTTGCCCATTTTCTCTTGCCCTGGAGAAGCAACAAAAGCAGTATCTGAGGTAATCTGGCAGGAACCTAAGCCTGGCTTGGACTTGGGGTAGGAGTAATTACTATAATCCTGCTAACTTCCAGTGGCATTAATATCACCATATATAAAGAACTGAACTGACTCCTGGCATCCTCTCCAGGTTCAGGCACCCCAATAACCCCATTTGGGCCAGCAGCCACCATCTTGAATTTAAGGGTCACATTGACCACCTCTTCCTATAGAAGGTTCATCCTGGCTCTACCAGGGGGTAACTATTCAGGGGAAGCAGAGGCAGGGTAAGTAGATCTCTCCTCCACATCCAGAGAGAATTATGAAGATTGAATGCAAATCAAAGCATACTATTTTCACATTTTTGTTTGCTTTTTATTTCTTATGGTTTTTTCCTTTTGGTCTGATTTATTTTTTACAACATGACATGAAAATGCCTAAAACAATTATACATGTATAACTTATATCCAATTGCTTGCTGTTTTGGGGAGTGGGGAGGGAGGGAGAATTTAGAACTTATATGCAAACATTGTTTAACATTCATTTGAAGTTCTAAGTAGAAAAATATTATTGAGGAAAAATATTAATTAAATGGGGGGGGAGAATAGGGTCAGCCTTGTCTGGAAGGAAGTTCTTTAGGGGCTACTTTCTCCTTATCACTATTATCCTTCTCCTGGATGACTTGTTTTATCACTGCCAGGAAGGGCAACTTTCTTGTAGAATGTGATGGGGTAGCAGTGGTGACTCAGTGGTACAGTCCTACAACAAGACCCTGAGCTCCCTTCTTAGCTTTAGCTCCTGGGATCCAAGTCACTCCTCTTCCCCCTAATATTTTTATTCTGAAGACCCTATCACTACCACTTTTAAACAGTAGACTTTGACTATAACAATCCACAGAATCCCTCACCCAACAAAGTGCCTTAAAATTGGGAAAGACTAGGAGTATGAATTCTTTGGCCTCTCTCCCCTAGATCCATTATATATCCATTCTTTAGACTGGGCATCTGACTCAGGTTGCCCATGTGATAATCTGAGCCTGGAGTTACCCAAGACAATCAGAGCTCAGGCATTTGGACAATATGGGTTGTTTTTTTTTTTTTTTTTTTTTTTTTTTTTTTTTTTTTTTTTTTTTTTTGAGGCAATCTGGATTACATCTCACTGAAATGTCTGGATTTGAACTCATCTGCTGACTCCAGAGCTGGTACTCTACTATCCTAGAAAGTCTTTTCTAAGGACTCTTGCAAGATAGCGTCAGAGTTAGAAGAATTTGCATTTGAATTCTAAGGCAGAATCATGTAATAGATGACATCTCTGGTCAACAGAAGGGCTAGATTCAAATCTTAACTCTACCATATACATGCTGAGTAGTGACTGGTAAGTGTTCATTTCTGGACCTCAGTCTCCATTTACACATGGCATCTGAAGTCCTGGGTCCATAACCCTATGACCAGGTACTTTGAGACTTTCAGCTTTACCCTTTTATTTGGCAGGCATGATTCATTATCACTACTCTGAATAACACATTAATGATCCTGCAAAGCCCAACATGTCAAGGGGTTGAGACAGTTTAAACCTGTGTAAGACCCATTCAAGTGGGTAAATCTGGTTTACCATGTTTACCAGGTGATTTACCAGGAGAAATAGTTCTGGATGGGATATGGTCCCCGATTTCTATGGAGTTTACCTTGACTAGAATTCTCCCCCAAACCTTCTCACAAGTACTGTTGGGAGGGCAGTTTCAATTTGTAGGAATCTACCTATGGATCTCAAACCCTTAGGAATCGGGCTGAAAAGTTCAATAGAATCACTAAGTGTGGCACAGCACTTAGAACTGACATGGCTTTGAGGTCTAGCTATGATACTCTAGAAGCTCTAGATGCCAAGTATTAAGCCAGCCCTCTGGGAAGAGCTAAGATTAGATAGGTTAAAATGTAATTGGGAAATACTTAACACAAAACAAGAGCACAAATCATGTTAAAATGTGGTTTCCTAAATTGCTATGTAAATCCACGGTGACCCTTAAGCACAGTAATTTATGACCTTTGGTTTTATTTGAATGGCACCACTATTCTAGGAAAGTCAATGATCAATATGGTGAAAGGATGCTGCCCTGTACCAGTGGGGGTGGGGGCAATTCCTGATCTGAACAAGTTTTAATAACCACTAGCCCTCTTCACTCATTTAATGCCTTGTGTTGGTTCTTTGATATAGCACAATTGTTATTTTTACCTCTTCCTAGTTTTATTTTTTAGAATACTTCATACTAGGCTCTGCCTCAATCTCTCCTTTGAACTCCCCAATTACTGATGGAACTTAGACGTATGGTTTACATTTCCACATACATAAAGTAGTTTGTCCTTATTGAGTTTCTTGAAAATCAGTCTTTAATGTTGGCTCTTATGTCAAATTTTCTATTCAGTTGAGATTTGGTTGAACTAAAACTTGTTTACTGAATATCCATTTTTTCACTCAATATTATGTTTTTTCTCTGGATATGGTATCTTTGGTCCCAGGCCTAGTTCTTTTGATTGTGAATATATTTCAGACCTTAGTTTTTTTTTCTTTTTATTGTAGCTGCTTATGAATCCTGTAGAATCCTAATTGTAGCTCTAGCGTATTTGAATTGGTTTTTTTCTCACTTATTTTCAATTTTTTTTAATTTTTTTTAAGCTTTTTATTTGTATAACATATGTATGGGTAGTTCCCCAACCTTGATCTTTACAAAGCTTTCCAATACAAATTTTACCCCCAGTCCCCTCCCCTCCCCCAGATGGCAGGAAGTCCACTACATGTTAATAATGTTGAAATGCTTGAGAAGTTATGCAAGAAAAATCCTATCTACAAGAAAAAAAAAGAATCAGAGAAAGGCAACACAATGCAAGCAATTGTCAATAGAGATCATGAAAATGTTACGTTGTGGCCCATATTTCATGTCCCTCTTTCTGGGTGTATATGGTTTTCTTCAGTGAATAACTGGAACTGGTTTGAGACAATTCTTTATTGCAGAGAGCCATGTCCATCAGAATTGATCATCATGTAATACTGTTGTTGCTGTGCATGATGATCTCCTGGTTCTGCTCGTTTCACTCAGCATCAGTTCATGCAAGTCTCTCCAGGCCTCTCTGAAATCGTCCTGCTGGTCGTTTCTTACAGAACAATAATATTCCATAACATTCATATACCATAATTTATTCAGCCACTCTCCAATTGATGGGCATCCCTTCAGTTTCCAGTTTCTAGCCACTACAAAAAGGGCTGCCACAAACATTTTTGCACATGTGGGTCCCTTTCCCTCCTCTAAGATCTCTTTGGGATATAGGCCCAGTAGAAACACTGCTGGGTCAAAGGGTATGCACAGTTTGACAACTTTTTGAGCATAGCTCCAAATTGCTCTCCAGAATGGTTGGATCCGTTCACAGTTCCACCAACAATGTATTAGTTTTCTCACTTATTTTCAAAACATATGCATGGATAATTTTTCAAGATTGACCCTTGCATAGCCTTGTGTTTCGGATTTTCCCTTTCTTCCCCCTCCATCCTTCCCCTAGATGTTTAATCCAATATGTTAAACATGTTGAAATATATTTACATATACTTGATTTAATATACTTATACAATTATCTTACTGCATAAGAAGTCAGATCCATAAGAAAAATGAGTAAGAAAACAAAATGCAAGTGAATAGAGTGAGAACGTTATGATCCATGCTCAGTTCCCAGTCCTCTCTGCATGTAAATGGTTCTCTTAATCACAAGATCATTGGAACTGGCTTCAATCGTCTCATTGTTGGAAAGAGTCACATCCATCCGAATTGATTGTATGTGTTCAATGATTTCTTGCTTCTGGTTATTTCACTTGGCATCAGTTCCTGTAAATATCTCAAAGCCTCTCTAAAATCATCCTGCTGATTGTTTCTTATAGAACAATAATATTCCATGGCATTCATTAATTTTTTTCCTTATAAAAATCTGATCCTAGAGGCTTCAAAATTCAGCAATGATGTTTCTATGCATTTTCCTAGTAGGATCTCTTTAATCTCTAATATGGTGATCAGTGGACTCTTTTCTACTTTTTCTTCATTTTCTGTCACTTTAAGACTATTTTCTTTAATCATTTCTTGTATCATGTCAGGGTTGTTTTTTTGTCATCACAGCTTTCATCACATCACTCGTTTTCTCTTGATCTATTCTCCAGAATAGATCCAGTTTATTATAAAATGTTTCATATCTTTTTCATTATTTTTTGTTTTGTTATTTCTTGGTCTCTTATAGCTACTCTGGCTTCTCCTTGCTCAATTCTAATTTTTAAAAATTTTCTAAGATTGAGAATCTCCTTTCTTTTCCTTTATTATTAAGCTTTATTTGCATAACACGTATGGGTAGTTCCTCAATATTGATCTTTGCAAAGCTTTCTGTTACAAATTTTCCCCCCAGTCCCCTCCCCTAGATGGCAGGAAGACCACTACATGTTAATGTTAAAATACTTGACAAGTCAAATATGATACATATTTACACACATTTTCCTGTGCAAGAAAAATCGTATCTACATGAACAAAAATCTGAGAAAGGAAACATAATGCAAGCAAACATTGATAGAGATCATGGAAATGTTATGTTGTGGTCCACATTTCATATCCCTCTTGGTGTATATGGCTTTCTTCACTGAACAATTGGAACTGGTTTGAGACATTTCATTGTTGAAGAGAGCCATGTCCATCAGAATTGATCATCATATAATATTGTTGTTGCTGTGTATATTGATCTCCTGGTTCTGCTTGTTTCACTCAGCATCAGTTCATGCAAGTCTCTCCAGGCCTCTCTGAAATCGTCCTGCTGGTCGTTTCTTACAGAACAATAATATTCCATAACATTCATATACCATAATTTATTCAGCCACTCTCCAATTGATGGGCATCCCTTCAGTTTCCAGTTTCTAGCCACTACAAAAAGGGCTGCCACAAACATTTTTGCACATGTGGGTCCCTTTCCCTCCTCTAAGATCTCTTTGGGATATAAGCCCAATAGAAACACTGCTCAAAGGGTATGCACAGTTTGATAACTTTTTGAGCATAGCTCCAAATTACTCTCCAGAATGGTTGGATCTGTTCACAGTTCCACCAATAAGAATCTCCTTTTTTCTTAAAATAAAGCTTATTTTCAAAACAAGCACAGTTTTCAACATTGATCCTTGCAAAACCTTGTGTTGCAAATTTTCCCCCAATCATCTCCCCTAGATGACAGGTAATCCAATGTTAAACATGTGCAATTCTTCTATACATATTTCCATGATTATCATGCTGCACAAGAAAAATCAGATCAAAAAGGAAAAATGAAAAAACAAAAGGCAAGCAAATAAAAGTGAAAATGCTATGTTGTGATCCTCCCTCAGGCCTCTCAGAGTGCATATGGCTCTCACAAGACCATTGGAACTGGCCTGAATTACTACTGTTGAAAAGAGCCACATCCATCAGAACTGATCACAATCTTGTTGCTGTGTACAATATTCTTTTGGTTCTACTCACTTCACTTAGTATCAGTTCATGTAAGCCTCTCCATGCCTTTCTGAAGTCATTCTGCTGATTCTAATAGAATATCATTCTATTAGAAACATCCATATGCCATAACTTGTTCAAACATTCCCCAACTGAAGGGCATCCACTCAGTTTCCAGTTACTTGCCATTATAAAAAGGACTGTTACAAACATTTTTGCACATGTGGGTCCTTTTCTCTTTTTTATGATCTTTGGGATATATCCTCACTATTCTTTTCCCTGAGGCACACTTTTTTTGTGTGAGAAAAATGAGAAGAGCTTGGAATTTTCTGACCTATTTGACCATCTTCCCAGAATCCTCTTGTATTGTCTTTCAAAAGAACTGGTGATGAAAATTATTTTTGGGATTCAATTCTGACTAGCAAGAAAGGTTGCCAATATAACAATGATGGGAGCCCAGGAGAAAAAAAAGACTTTAGGTGGACTGAACTTCAGAGGTCCAAGGGAAGGAATCAAAATGAGAATGGGGGGGGAACACAAGTAATTCAAGCATTGAAAAGCAAGGTGCCTCAGGAGTTAGAACCTGAGCTTGAGTCTTGCCTCTCGTACTTTCCTGTATGATCTTGGGCAAGTACTTCCTTGGGTCTCCATTCATTCAGTTATGAATGGAGAAAGGGGGTTGGAATCTCTTCTGGATTGAGGCCTATGATACTAGAAACCACATCCTGACAACACAGGTACATCTAGAAGTACAGATTGGACCTGTGACTTCTTTGGCCTAAGAAAGTCCCAGGTGAGAACTTTCTGCAACTTATAGGTCTTTGACACTTCTGCTCTAGGCAACTCTATCTCATGGCTATAAAATTCCAAGATATCTTTTTTATATTTTTTTATTAATACTTTTATTTGCAAAACATATATGGGTAATTTCTAAACATTAACCCTTACAAACCAAGATATCTTTAAAATTAAAAAATCTTAAACAATACAACACAGAAAATATTCACTTGTTGGCACGTAAGGGGGAAGAATAATAAACATTTAAGTACCTAAGTCAATATTCTACACTGCCTCAGCTTTTGATTAGTCTTTAGTTATTAGACTATGCCCTTCAAGTATCAGGAGCATTAATGTTAGGATTACTGAGCTTTTTCAATGAAGGTCAAAGATAGCAAGAAGTATTTAGCTATATAGTTGAGGCAAGTGGGATGTCAAAGAAGAGACCTATGGTTGGCTTGGATGAATTGTGATAATATAGAGGAAGGGACCTAATTTGTTCTTCGAACTTGGATGACAAAATAAAGGCCATCTAAGAATTCAGGTCCAGATGAATGGTGTGCTACTACCCCAAAAGAAATAACTAATATTTGAATAACTGCATAATTTGGGGAAAACCATAGACAATACAAGAGATCGTTGGGCTAGAGATGAACAAATATTTCAGAATTGTGGTGGAAAAATCAAGAAAATAAACTTCAAGAGATTGGCCAATGACTTTGGCATCAATTTCAGACAATACTAGAAGACTATTAAAAAGATGGCTTGAGCAATGAGAAGGGAGGATGTAATGACTGAGCCAGCATGGGCTTGCTTGGAGGTCAATGTTGTACCAGACTTCACAGTAGTAGGAAGAGCCCTAGATTTAGGGTAAAGACCTGGATTTGAATCCAACTCCTGCCTGCTCCTTGTGTGGCCTTGGACAAAGTGTTGTCCTTCTCTGGATTCTCTTGGCTTTAAAAAGCCAAGGGAATTAGGTTATATAGATCTAGTCAAAGTATGATTGTGAAGTTCAATGTTTTTTCTGATTCCTACAATGTCAGTAGTTCAAAGGAAGGTCATCCATGTGCTTGCCTAATAGCCTCATGTCTTCAAGGACAAGAGAGTTCTGGAACCATATGGTTGCATAGTTAAGTGGATTTGGAATTGACTCCAAGTCTGGATAGGAAGAATGGTCAGAAGTTCTAACCTGGGATCCATGAACTTAAAAGCATATCTACATGTAAACAATATTTCAGTGTAACATGTTTTCTTTGTAATCCTATTGTATTTTAAATAAACATAATTATAAGAAGGGATCCATAAGCTTCACCAGATAGTCAAAAGGGGCCCTGGCACCCAAAATGGGTAACCCTTGCTTTAAATCAATTTAACAAGTCAGCTACCCCAGAAGAACATTGCCAGGAATCTGATCAAATCTCTTAACTTCGTATGTCCTCTGCAAATTATTTTGTTAAAAGAAATATTGAGGGGGCAGCTAGGTGGCGCAGTGGTTAGAGCACCAGCCCTGAAGTCAGGAGGACCTGAGTTCATAACTTTTCAGACACTTAACATTCCCTAGCTGTGTGACCCTGGGCAAGTCACTTAACCCCAATTGCCTCAGCAAAAAAAAAAAAAAAGAAAAATATTGAAAGACAATTCAGTGTCTAGCATGATGTATTAAATCTAGTGAGATGCAAAACAAATAGGAAATAGTTTGATTTAAAATATAGATTCAAGTTGACTTGATAGAATTTCCTGTAAGGGATCAGGAGGCTTTTGCAGACTATAAGATTAATGTAAGTCAGGTATGACAGTTGAAAAAAATAAATTTATGGCAGGAAGAGAGGGGAAAATATTCTAATAGAAGAGACCATAGTATTGACTTTATGGCTAATTAGTGTTTGACTATGTTGATACTTTGGACACTTCTCATAATCATGAGGTGATGCTGTTAAGCCTCCCCACCCCTTTTTATGGGCCTCACTCCTGATGTCATTGAAGTGTAGGACCTCCTGGAGAGGTGATTCTTTATACCAATTCGGGTCACCATCTTCCCTGAAGCTTAGAGCTATGAGAAAAGAATTCTAAGTTTGCTCAGGATCATATACACTAAGATCAAAACTAGGTAGGTGTTCATGATACTAAGGTTGACTCTGACCATTTATGCCATGTTATCTCTCAATTAGGTTTTAACTTTCAAATCTGATTTAGAATACATTTTCATTGGCCTAATTGTTTACATTTCTTTGGAAAATAAAACCAGTCTTTCCTTTCATATCAGATTTTCTAATCTTTTGGCTAAATTTATATTGGCAAAATGTCTCTCCCTACAACGGACTTACTTCAGTTTTGTTGATTTTGATTCATACAAAAGATTGTTTATAATCAAGTATCTATTGTTTCATCTTTATTAAATTCTCTCAGAATCTTAAATGACAGATGCTTTTTCTCTCCATCTAGAAATCTAAACTTTTAGTGTTTTGATCATACTCATGGAGTTCTTGTAGAGTGTAAGATGCTAAGCTAAATCTTTCTATAAAAATAATTTTAGAAGTCTACATTGAATGGCAATCCTTTAGATAAATCTGTATTTGGGGATTTACCAGATGCTATATTTAAATTATTTCTAATTCTTGTTTACCTAGACTGATCTCCATAAAAGGACTTAAACTCTGATTCTGTTGACCCTTCCTGAAGCTTTCGTATTTCACCTAGAAAGTCACCCAGATTGCATTTTCTGAGAGCACCATCTAGCCTTGAACAGTTTTGTCTGTACTAGCTGCCTGATTCAGAATTTCAGCCCAAGACATCTCAAAATGAAGAAAGCATGATTGATATCTCCATTGGAAGTCTCATCACTTCCAAAAACCTTATTTCCTGTTACTCAAGTAATTCTCAAGATTTCCTGCATGCAAATTTGTAAAACTTGCAGGATGCTAGCCACTTTAAAAGCTGAAGCATTACCATTTTACAGATAAGGAAACTGAAATGTGATAAATAGATCCAAATTTATGCTCCTTAAGTGGCACAGGTAGGTAGTACTGAGTCGAGTCAGAAAGCTATGAATTCAAGTCCAGCCTCATTTGCTGTGACCCTGGCAGAGTCACTTCACTTTTTTTGCCTTAGTTTCCTCATCTGTCAAATGAGCAGGAAAAGGAAATGGCAAACTGCTGAAGTATTTCTGCCAAGGAAATGCCAAATGAAGTCAAAGATAACTGGAACAATTCAATAACATGAAGTCCATGCTGATCATTCTTTGATAACATCTTATCTCAACTAATTCCTTATCTGAGTAAGGTGTGATTGAGCATGTGTCCTGTGGGTTATTCACAGCTCATCTCACTAGGAATGAGATCTGAGGAAGGAGGTTATGGAGCCAGTCTATATCCTGTGATTGTTCCAAGATGCACTTAATATAGATCAATGTGAGTCATTTCTCATCTTCAGGCCTTTGTTTTTTTTGGGGGGGACTGATAGGGAAGGATTTTTCTAAGCCCTTTTCTAACTAAGGGATATTTATATCACCACCACCTTCTGTATGTCTCCTCCACATAATGTGTATCTCTTAAAAGTAGGAAGTATTTGTCTTTATCCTTGTCACTTAAGCACTGTATACTTTCATATTTGATAGCTATGAATTATAAAATTGAATCAATTTACAATAGTAAAATATAGGGAGGAAACTTTCTGGACCAATATAGACTAGCTGGCAAAGATTCAGAAATGTACAAATATAAAGATTGGGTTCTGAAATGTTTTGACTTTATGATTAGGGAACCAGTACATGAGCCCTGAATTTGGGTTTTCCTGACTCCCGTCCCTTCTCCATCCACTATACCCCCAGCCTCTTTATTTTCTTTCAAATACTGGTGTTTAATTCATGGTTATTGGATTAGAGAATGTTCTAAATTCTTTGTCGTCATGTCCAATTGTCAGTCCTGTCAAACACCTCTATTCCTATAATAGAATTTAAATTTCTTTCCCATCTTCAGAAAAATGGAGAATGAAATTGGTTGAACCATCTTGAGTTTTTCTCCACAGATGAGCTAAAGTCTCTTGTTCAATTTGACAATGACTCTCTTTTTTTAAACCTGCTCCTGATCAGCTTTGTCCTTTCCCATGATTACAAGGCCAGGGCAGCTGTGGGCCACATTTTAGGATGGGAGTGGGGGAAGGGCCATACCACAAGGGTACCTCCCTCCTTCCCCAACTGCATTATTTCAGGCTGATTGCTCCAGAGCAAGAAAGCAGTTTCTCTCTTTTTAATAAGAAAAATCAAAATAGAAATTCAGACGGTAGAAGCCAATGATTTATCCCGCACTGGAGAATTACAGTATCTGAAAGGCGAGTCATCCAGCCCCGCTGACTTAATGGAAACCTTCTGAGCCTCTTGCTTTATTAATGTTGCATTGGAAAACTTGTCCACAGGTCCTGGGCAGAGAGTCAAGATCCACATTTAAGGAGTTTTACTAGAGGCTTTCATTAATAAAAGGGCAAGGAAATCCACAGGCTGTTTTAAAATAATATATTCTCTTCTCCCTTTTCTCCTCCCCCACCTCCAAAATTTATTTATGTTTAGAAAACAGTTTAACATGTGGCCAATTCAGGTAAAAAAATCCTCTAGCCAATGTAGAAAACCCTCCCCCCCATTATTTTATGAGTAAATACAAATAAATTGTTTTATCCAAACAGAGAGGAGTCAAAACCTGAATGAAAACTGAAATGAAACTCATTTTCTCCAAGGGTGGCTTTTTGTTTTTTGGGTTTTTTTTTGTTTTTAAGCAACCCTTATTAAATGAGGTTTTATTGTTGAGTTTGGTTTCCCTCTGTCCTTACAAATCCCAGACATCTTCAACTGCTTTAAGAATGGTTCAACTTCAAGATCTCATCTTCTGAGTAAACTCTCCTTCCTAGCTTTTGGTTGTCATGGCAGTGCCTTCATCCACTATATCATTGGAACATATCAATGTTACCACAGAGCAGTATATTGGAAAGTACTGGTAGGTTTGGAACCTGAGAACGTGGATCCTATTTCTTGTCTTAACATGTGCTGCCTAGGCTACCATGGGCACTTAATTGTTCTGGGCTTCATTTTCCTGAATGTTAAAAATAAGGGGAGGATTAAAGAATTGTGCTCAATTCATGGGTCTTCACATAGGGATTGCTTAATTTAATTAGACAAATACCGTGATTAAAGTTCTGTACTAGGAATATACAAATATAAAAATTACTACCTTCTTGGGATTTCTAGTCTGCTTAAGACAGGAAGTGTTAAGGTAAATATTTGTCCTTCTTAAAGACCATGACATCAGGGAGGTGATGCCATGACATGCAAGTGAATTGGATCTAAGTAGTAGAGGATTGTGCAAAGTCACCTCCCTCACTTTTTCCTCCAGAGCTATCTAGGTCCAGTAGCAAGATATAGGTCAAGATGACTTGAGATTGGCTTGGATGAGATGGGAGACCTTGACCTTTTTAAACTAAGGTTTTCAACAGGTCTCAGTTTGAGGCAACACCCATTCAGTGATTAAGGATAGGTAGTAATTGAGGTAAAGAAACCTCCTCATTCACCTAGTAAAAATAAATCCAAATGAATAAATCTTGCAGGGGAAGACCCTCAGTTTTTGCCCAAAGCAGGACTCATTTTTTCCTTTTGGATCTCTGAACTCTCCCAAGATATTTTGGAGTTTAAGGGCTATATTTCTTTAAGTGGTTCTTAAACCAAAACCACTTTGATACTCATTGGTCCCCAATAGTTCCCAGGCCAAGCTCCATTTGGTCATTGTTTAGGTCCTGATTGACTTTGATTAAAGTACCAGATAAAGATGAAAATAATAAAGCAGTGAATAGATTCCTTCTAGAAAGATACTGAAGATGAGATTTGAAGGAAACTCACATTCAGGTTATCCATTCTCAGGCCATTTTTTGGGGGGGGAATGTTTTTTCCACTGAACCAAATACAAAAAATTAGTAACTTCAAAGCAAACTTTTGATTCCAAGAGTATATCCCCTCTAATTACATCTAATCTTGTGTTCTTTTCTGTCCCAGATTGGATGAAGTAGGATTCTTGGGGGAGGAGAACCATGGTAACTGCCTTCCAGTATTTAAAGAACTCTCACATAGAGAAATTAGACTTTTATTTGACTGAAGTTAGAATGAGGGTTAAAGTGAAAATGATAGCTTTTTGTAATTGAGATTCTCAACTACTACAACCCTTCAATAGCTTAATAGACTTTTGAGGGAATTAGTAAATTGCCCTAAACTCTGGGTCTTCAAGCAAAGCCCAGGTAATGGGAAGGGAATAGGCATTTATTAAGTGCCTTCTATGTGCCAAATGTGTTATACACTTTAAAAATATTTTGCTTGATTATGGTTGAATGTCAGATTAAAGTTCAGTTGGACCAGAGAGCCTGGGAGAGAGACCTTCCAACTCTTACAATATCTTAAGCCAATTCAATGTCATGAAAAAGGTGTGACTTCAAGTCAGGAATATGTGAACTCTCATTCCATTTTGTACCTTTGTAAATCATGGACAAATCACTACCTCTCTCACAGCCCTCAAACTCACTGCAGCCATGCCAGTTTGAACTGCACTTAAATTAGTTCTAGCTCAGTGTATCAAACCTATTCTATTTCAGCAAGGAATAGCTTTCAATTCTGGAGCTCAGTTTTTCAGATAGTGGAAATGCAAATATTCAATAGACCCTCCAGATTAAAGAACAAGAATTAAAGGATTAGACTCAATTGTCTAAGATCATTTTCTGGCAAGGTTTTCAACCGCTTTCAGTCTGAGGCAGCACCCATTCAGTGATTAAGGATAGGTAGTAATTGAGGCAAAGAATCTCCTCATTCACCTAAGAAAAAAATCCAAATAAATAATCTTGGAGGGGAAAGACTCAGTTTCTGCCTAAAGTAGAACTTTTTTCCTTTTGGATCTCTGAACTCTCCCAAGATATTTTGGGGTTTAAGGGTTAGATTTCTTAAGGGGTTCTTCATAACCCTCCTGTCAATGGAGATTGCTCGTATTTCTCACAACTCAGCTTCTATCTTAGGAATGAACAGTATAGCAGTGATAGTATGCTTTCAGTAAAGCATAAATTCCCTTAAATCTGAAATCTTCCAAGCTAGATCTCTTCTACTGCCATGAGGAGATATCAGTAAAGGTAAATCCTCTTGGTTAGGGAGGATGTTACCTTAAGACTTTGCTTGATTTGGTTAAATGATTTTTTTAATTTGAGTTTAAAATCAGCTTTTTATCATGAAATTCAAGTTCTCAAACATAGAACCATATGAATATTGATCTGAATCTTCATTTAAAAAATTGCAACAGGTTGAGTAGTTCAGTTAGATGTGTTATGGTTCAGCAAGAAAACAGACATGGAGTTAGCAGACCCTGGATTCTAACTTAGTTCCCCTATCTTTCATTTGTCTGGCCTTGAGTAACTTTGTCTTTGGGCATCAGTTTGCTTATAGTAATCCAAGTGAAGCTTTTAGCCCTTAATCTTCTCATCCAGCTCTAACTCTCAGCTGACACTAATTCATTCAACTTGGATCTACTTTGGTAGATCTAGGGGACATGGCCCTTCCCCAGAAGGGGTCAACATAGGTACTAAGCTCCCACCAATGTTCTTCCCATTGAAACAAAATCAGTTAACCTTTTGATTCCAGTGTAAAACATATTTAAATGACTGGACTATTAAGGTTTTGTTACATTTACTTTCACATTCATAAATCTGGGCCATAATAAAACATCTGTAGGAAGAATAGGCACATGCTTGTTGGGAGTTCCAATTGTGAATGTTTTAGGGAATGCTCTGTACAATGGATTATTCTTTCAATGTCAAAGTAGCTTCATCCTGTGAGGAGTTGAAGTTACAGTACAGCAGTAGTTATGTTTTCAGTAAAACACCAATTCTTTTGGGTCTAAAATCTGCCAAGCTAATTAAATCTGACATTGATAGGATACTAGAGTGTTTTTACCTCTCAGTTCATAGATATCAATAAAGGGCAAGGCATATTACCCCTTTAGGTTGGGGGAAGTAACCTGTCTCCCAATCCTTCAAATATCAGAATTTGTCAACTCTCAGCAAATCAACAACTTTTTTTTTTTAAATCAATGAGGACTATTTGGCTTTAATAGTTTCTCCACTGTCCTAATCTGATGGTTTTATTTTCTTGGACATTATCCTGCAATTGACTTCTCTTTAGGCAATTGAAATGTCTTATCCTCCCAATTATTCCTTTTCATGATTAGCAACTCATTTGTATTTTTTCTTTAAAGCTCATTCGTTATTTCCAAGTAGGATTTCCCTACCTCAACATTCTTTGTGCACCAATTCCATTAGCCCCCAAACTGCTGTTAGTCAGTTTCTCACTAACATTTTCAGTTTGTGCCCTACAAAACTCAAATATAACAAGGCACTGTGGTAATCTTAAACTTGGTCCTCTGCTTTAATAGGTGTTTTCAAGATACTAGTAAGAAGGGGGGGATTTGTCTTATTCCTCAGAACTGCCTTAAGATGACTTTTTCTCTTTTCAATGTATTATCTGAAAGCAGCTGGTGGTCAGTGGTCATGAGGACCAGAGTTCAAAGCTAGCCTCAGACACTTGAGTTGTGACCCTGATCAAGTCATTTAACCTTTTTAATTCAGTTTTAGTGTAAAATGGGAATAATAGCATCCACCTTGCAATATTTTAATGATTAAATGAGATATATAAGGCCATATCATGGTGCCTGGCACATATTGGCACTATAAAAAGGCTTATTCCTTATCATTTTTGATAGAATAGAATATTTAAAAAGCAATTGGATTAGATGATGGTCTCATGTCCCAAATTTAAATCACTGATGCTAAGCCCAGACTGGCCTTCAAGAAGACTCTTCCTTGTCTTGGCCAGTCAGTTGCAAAGAAGTTGGGTTTGATCCCTCTGAATCATTGCTGGGCACCGGTTTCCAACATAAAGAAAGAAGTGGTTTCCTAGTGGCCCAGGCCCCATGCTAGGCCAATGCCAGATTAGCTCATGGCGCCATTTGGTATGTTGGTGGGAAGATAATTCATGTTACTTCATTAGTGTAAGCAAGAAACAAGTACTACAGTATGTGTCTTGGGCCATAATTCATAAGGACACAATCTGAACATGAAAGTACATAAACTATAAAAGAGAATAATGTGGAATGCTCATATATTGTATATGTGGAAAAGATTAAAAACTCATAAACTTGGGAGAGTTAATGAGGACAGATGGTCGGCACAAAGGATGAGAGAATAAATCAGACGTCCCTGAACTGTCTTTCCCTCCATCTCCCCTCCCTCCACCTTTCTGAAATTCAACTCCACCTGAAACTTTTTTGGATCTCCATTGCCTCTGCTTCAGTTCCTGCTGTAATCTGGAAAGGAAGTAAAAATGGCTCCCAGATTACAAGAAGAGTTCTCTTCAATGGATAACCTCTCTTCTCTGGTCTACTGGTATCGGCTCCATGGCCAGAGGGAAGAGACAATGCTAGAGGAGCTCAGTGACCTAAGATCATCTAATTCAACCATCTCCAATATAAAAAATTGTAACCTAAAGTCTCAGGAAAAAAATGTTGCCAGAGGTCACATAGGCAATATGTCATAGAACTAAGACTTGGCTCAGGTCTGATTATAGCTGTAACTAAGATGTCCCTGTCAGAACTTTGTCTCAGGGTGCCAAATCTTAGAAGGGATTGTCAACACTGATGGCATAAGCTTCCTCCCCTTTGTCCATCCTAGAGTTAGGTCCCTGGTCCTTGTTTTGTCATCTTATTCCTAGTGGGAGACTAGGGTTACCTGGTAGCTTAGAAACTTCCAGGATTTGATTTGTTTTTGTGTATCTTTTTATTTTGTAAAACCAAATATTCATTTTTAACTTGTGATTTTTTCTCTTCCTTATTTGGGGGGGGCATTTTCCTTGACTACACACTTCTCTTTTCTCAATGGGATGGAAAAGATAAGGGAGAGAATCCTTTTTCATTTGAGGAAAAATGAGAAGAAATTTGTCTTCAATTCCACTTCCAATAGATATGTCAGGTGATTAATTCTCTGCTTCCCTTAGGAATAGTACTCTTGGGCACACAAATTCTTACTAAATATCTGCTGGTAGACTTAATGCTCCCTCTTTTATATTGCCTCTTGCACTAAGAAATTCAAAACCTATCCTAGAAAGTCTTCTTTTAGAGAAATTCTGCTTAATTCTGAAAGTTTATTTATACTCTGCATAATTTTTAGAAGCATAGTGTAGTGAAGACTGCTGGACTTGGAAACTAGGCAGCCTGATTTCAAATCTCACTTGGGATATAAATTGGCTGAATGACCTAAGGTGAGCTATTGAGGGCCACAGATAGTGGGGGAACACTGGATGAAGTATAAGACCCTTTAGCCCAGAGGGAACCTGCTAGCAATGTCTGGTTCCACTCTCCATCTCTCCTGAGGACTCTTAGCTTTCTTGAAGTCAAAGGGGGTGACAACCTGTGTTGTAATTAAAGCAGAGTGATACCAAGGGGCAAAGGGACATCTATACACAACAGCAAGTTGTTTGTGGCCTAGCAAGCAAGCAGTGTGCTATGGTTATAGAAGGGTGTTAAAGTATGCAAGACTGAGAATTTGGAATAAATGGACTCCATGTTTGACCATCCACATGAATCCTGCCTCTTCACTCCTCTAAGATGGAAATGAGCTGCTACCGAGATCCTTCAGAGAGCTAATCCAGACATTACAGTGAGGAACTAGCCTCTCTGTGCTGCTGGGTAACTGAGACTGAGTTCCTAGGAAGGTGCTAACTAATTTGAATTGGTACAGGAAATTTCTTGTTCTAAAAATCGAAAGCTAAGACAAAACTTCAAATTAAGATTTCAGATCCTTTGGTCCGGTATTTCTTATGGTGTGGTCTAGGGATCCTCAAGATTCTTTGAGAGGGCTTTAAGGTCAAAATTATCTTCATAATTCTGTGTTCATCTATAGTACAGAAAATACTAAATCTATATTAAAACAGCTCTTGAAAGGGCCCTCATCATTTAAAGAAATGGAATCCTGAGATTCTTCTAGCCCAATTTTTAAAAAGGGACATCTCAAAAGGGGTCAGAATCTAAGTCCCTTGAGAACAGGAAATGTTTCATTCTTTGTAATTCTATCCAAGGTTCCTGAAATGTAGTAGCAAGTTTTTTTGATTAAAATATTGGGAGAGACTGATTAGAAAGTCTGACCAGATTTGGAATCTATCCCCTGGGACTGTGTGGTAGCCCCAGTCTGGCTGATAACAATTCCAATCCTGAGCTTGGGTCACCATTGGAGGATACCTTTAAAGAACCATCAAGATGCATATGTGACTTGATGACTTCTTGGATGCTGGATCAGATTGGTCCATTTTAGATGAGCATTTCCACCTCTCCCCTTCCCTGCCCCCATGGAAACATGGTGTTGCCAATTGCTAACAATGCATTTGGAGAGGTGGGGAGGAGAAGGGATAGCAGCTCTTCTCTCATCCCCACACCACTGGTCCAGCTGTGGCACCAGGGGTGAACCTCTGGATTTATAACCTGTGAATAAGAAACTGCAGAGTACAGGGGAGGGAGCAGACACAGCAGTCATATGATCTCCTGGATACATTCCCTTGCCTCCATTCCTCCCTCAATGCCGTATTGTACAGTGAAAGAGCCTTTCTAAGGCTCCCCCCACCATACCAATTCCCCTGGGCCATGGATAGATTTTCAGCTTTGGCTTGAGGTCCTACATGTTCCATATGGAATCACTTCTCAACCTTCACTGCATTCGTGTGGGGAAATAGAGGCTGGCAAATACATTCTATATATCGTGAAGTATTTACGTATGTGTATTTAAGGATGAAAGGGGAGTTCCTTAGCCCTGACTGTTACACATTTAATTCAGATGTCATACAGCTACATAGCTATGCAGACTCAGAATGAATACAGGTGTGATCAAACTTTCAGGCATGTTGCCCCTCAAAGTGTGGATGCTAAATTAATGGATTCTAAGGAAGGATTTGAGTTTCCTATTTTGGAAGACAAAGAGCTACTCCATAAAATCAGACCTGTAATCAAGATATCCAGTAAGGAGCTCTGGGTCCTAGCCTTAACAGTTGTAAGGGACTTTGCTTGCCATAGTTGGTCTCTATTCTTAACTTTTGTGTCCTGGAGCCCTTTTCAGTCACGTGAAACTTGTTTGACCCATGTTCCATAAGGCAGGAGTGATACAAGGAAAAGGGAGCTAGGTTCAGGATCTGGGTTCAAATGATGACTGATTCTGAAGTCTAATAGATATGTTCTTATTAGCCTGTGAGCAACAATCTTCTCCAAGCCCTTTACATTATATATAAAGAAACTGAGGCCCAGGACGGTTAGTTATTTGCCCAAGATCACTTAGTGTCAGAGTCAGGACTCTGACTTAATGCTACCTCACTTTTTGGGGGAAAGGTTAAAGTCACTTCACTTTAGTTTCCCTCTCCAAAGAAGGTGAAGTTTTGAACTAGAAGATCCAAAGTCTTTCAAGGTCTAAATCTAGCAATAACTAAAATTCCCTTGCTTCATGTTCTAGATGCATTCCAGCTTGTCACTGTCTCCCATATAGCACCCCAAGACAAACCATACTCTAGATATGGAATTTGATGAGGGACCTTCATTTCACACTGAACTGGGTGAAATAGGCTAACTTCCCCTGCTAATGACTGAGGCTAACAGAGTGAAATGTTACACTGGGCAACTCTTTGATCTCCGTTCATCTCTGACATTTTGTTTTGACTAAACACCTTTCAATAATCAACAGATAATTAGTCTTAATAGGATCATGGACTCAGACTTTCAGCTGGAAGGGACTTTCGGGTCATCTAATCCATTTCTAGATGTTGAAACTGAGGCTGAGTGGTTATGATTTGTGCAGAGTTATGGAGTATCAGAACTGGAATCTGAAGCCATATTTCCCTGACTCAAGTTTAGAACCCTATCCATCGTGATACTGCCTTTTCTACAACACTGGTACTTCTGGCTCTTGTGTTTGTCCTCATTCTTTATTTCTTTTCTTGGGGGAAAAAGTGGACAAACACCATTCATTGACGCCGTTCTGTTGGTTACTAACTAATGGAATTAGAGACATAGTCCAAATATACCTTTGCAAATCTTAAAGCCCTGAGTTTTGTTGTTTAAAAGTTTATTTTCAAAACATATCCATAGATATTTTAAACTCATCTTGTGTTCAAGTTTTTTTTTCCTCCCTTCCCCCCCATTGCCTTTCCTATATGGCAAGTAATCCAATATGTTAAACATGTGCAATTTTTCTAGACATATTTCTATAGTCACGCTGCACAAGAAATCAAATCAAAAAAGGACAAAAATAAAAGAAAAGAAAATGCAAGCAAGCAATAAAAATGAAAATACTATGTTGTGATCCACACTCAGTCCCCACTATCTTCCCTGGGTATAGATGGCTCTCCATCACAAGACCATTGGAACTTGCTTGAATCACTTCACTGAAGTGATTTCATCAGGATTATCATAAATTTACTGTTGCTGAAGCACTGAGTTTCAAAGGAGTTGAATTCTAAGAAGTCATAGTGAGAATTTACCAAGTGCCATTTCATTTGGGAAGAGAGAAGTAGATGTATATGTGGAGTCTCCCAGGGAATCAATCCTGCCTTCTAATAAAATTGGCTTGTTATATACATTGAGCCCTACCAGTTAAAAAACAAACATGGCTAAAACACTTTCTCTAGTACTCTGGGTTTTAAGCTTCCTGATTTTTGTCCTATTCCTTGCTTTATTATTTTCATCTGCTTTGTCAAAGGATCTTTGAGCCACCTTCCATTTATCTTCCAGAACTTTTTTTTTCTTGTGTCTAAGTGTAAATAGGGATCAGGAAACTCATCTATTAGACTGATCCCTTTCCCAGAGGGGGAAACGTGGGGGCACTGAGAGGTAGGTTGAGTCCAGTTCCATGGAAGATCTCAATCCAGCAATTGGGAAGAGGGGTGTCCCAGTCACCTTTCCATCTTCTGGATGATTGCTACTTCTGAATGAAGGCCTCTCTTCCATTTTATTGATAAAGTGATAAGATCATAATGAAGTGTAGTGATCTTTTCAAAGTTAATTCTTTGTTCTGTAGGTAGGTCTCTGAACCCTTCATTTGAGGGCATGGCTTTTTTTCCCCATTTAGTTGATAGTGTGGGAAGACTTTCCAAATTACCTTAGATATTCATTTTAACTGACATCTGAATCTCAGAAGCTTTAGAACATCAGCTGTTCTTTATACTGGGGAGGAGTGGGAGTTTCCTTATAGAATATTCCCATAACCAGTGATATTCATCTAGCTTGAAAAAATCATGTTATGATTTTATTCTAGAGAAACTACCTAGAAATTTATATGAAACAGTGAATATAGGATTGGATTTTAATGAAAGAACCTAGCTTTGAACCTTAGATCATAGTCAGAAATATAGAACTTGAAGGGTCCTTAAACGCTGAATTCATTCCCCTCATTTTAACTGAGGAAACTGAGGCAAAAAAGGTGAAATGACTTTCCTGAGTTAGCTAAGTGACTGAGGCAAGATTTAAATTGGAGTTTTGTGAACTCCAAATCCAACATACTATTCACTATTCCACCTACCTGCCTCAAAAACAAAATTAAAAAGCCCCTTTCAACTCAGCCTACCACTCTATCCATTATGCTGCATAGCTGTCATATCGGGTAGTGAATCTTATTTTCATGAGTTCAAATATATCCTGAAACACAAGCTGTGACCTTGGGCAAGTGTCAGTTTGCCTCAGTTTCCTGATTTGTAAAATGAGCTGGACAAGGGAATGGACAATCACTCCAAGAACACCAAAAGTGGGGTGACGAGTCAGATACAAGTGAAAAAAATGATGGAAGAATAAAAATACACCTGAAAGGTGATAGTCTAACATCTACTTGAAGATTATCATTGAGGAAGAGTTGGCTACCTCTAATGCCCCAGAATCCTTTCAAATAGACAAAATCTTTAGTTTTGTTCCTTTTACATGAGGCTCACATCTGAATGTTACACCCACTCACTGTTCCCAGTTCTGGTCTTCTGGGGTCAAGCAGAAGTTTAGTCATGTCTAAAGACCTTGGTTCAAATCCTGCCTGTACAACCATGAACAAGTCGGTTCTTCTAGGTCATTTCTCACATATGTAAAATGGGAAGAGGGGTTGGACTAGTAATCTTAAGGCTCTTTCATGACTAAATCTATGGTCCCATGATCCCTTTTCCACAAGACAGATATTCAAGGGTTTGAAGGCAGTTGCCATTCCCCACTAAAGTATTTTTCCCAGGCTAAATCATCCCTATTTCCTCCAACTGACCCCCACATGGCCTGAATTCTACTAGTTCATAAGCTTCCAAAAGAGGGCAATTCCTTTCTTATGCAGTGGTACCCATAAATGAGCAATTCTTCAGAAACTTATGATACTAGTCTTGGGATCCCTGTTTCAGAGCTAAGTACTTCGTAAAACTCAGTGACTTGAACTGGTCTCCTTTTCAACAACTCCATCCCACCCCCATCCCTCAGCCTGGCTCTGACACAGTGACAGCCACTGGCAGCTTTCAGGCATTTTCCCAGCACTCTAATCGAACAGCACCAGTGGGAATGTTTACAACATGCTGCCACTTAGGAGGCCTTATCACAGCCCTCTAATATCTGCCCACCACCCCGAGACCTGATAATTTCAGAGTGGAGTGGTTGCACAGCCAGCTTTGGTGGCTTAGCTGGTGGCCACCAGAAATCAGGTTGATTGCTTGATGCTTTTCCCATCACAGCTTAATCAGAAAGACCTATGACAAGCCTGGGGCCTGGACTGGGAAACTGGGACAATCTGTCTTTTAAAAGCATGGCAGATATGCAAACGTGTTTTTGCATATACCTGCATAAACCTACAAAAAATCTGCCAGGACAAGAACGATGGGTTAGCAGCAATCTTGAGCATCTGTTCCCAGGCAAAGGGATTTGCAAATCCCACCTAACTAAAAAAACACAGGGGGAGTCTAGGCTAGAATTTGGACTGGCTGGGACAGCAGCAGCATGGGTCTTGAGAGCAGATACACAGTACATGAACCACAGCACTTATTTATATATCATTTATTGATTAGCAATATATATGATAAATATGAGTCAGGTAGGGATAAAAGTATAATTTATAGATGAGGAAATGGATCCAGAGAAGTTTGACTTTCTATGACAATTAGAATGGGGGGGGGAATCTGTTAGAAGATTAAATTAAATAGCATCTGATCTCACATAAGGAAATTTAATCCTGCCAGAGGTTAACTGGGTTGCCTAATCTTACACAGGTATAAATGGCAAAATAATTTTGACTCTAGGTACTGCCTAAATATAGTACCTTTGTAGGATATCCTTCTGGTTCTCCTGTTAGATGAAAGCATAGAATCAATAGGCTATATTAGCATTGCACAGCCATGGAAAGTACAGAGTACTCAGACATGCAGAATGTTATAGTATTGCCAAAATCCAAATAAATCCTCTTAAGACATCTGGATTTGGAATTCAAAATTTAAAAATTATTAATTTTAAAAGTAATTAGATGTTAATAGATTATGGGTGGGAAATTGAAGCAAGATCACAAGAGGGCAAGAAATGGGTGTAAACACTAAAAGCTACAATAAGTAACCCCTCCCCCAAAGGGGAGGGATAAAAATTCTGGGCATCATTTCTCAGTCTTCCTATTATATACCATGTCTTCTGGACAAGCTTTTATACTGAGTAACCCACAGATTTTAGAATCTCATGTGGGACTTTAAAGTGACCTCAAATACTTGAATTAAAATCTGGTCTCGGAAACATAACTATTTAACCACCTCTAAAACAAAGGGACCTCAAAGCCCATTCATTCCATGCTCAAAAAGAATACCTATTGTAATGTAGATAGGTAATCACCTAGTCTTTGCAGGAAGACCCCCCCCCCAATGAGAGAGGGAATCTCTTCATTTTCCTCAATAAATCCCATATTCAGTCTCCATTTCCCATCCAATCCCCAGCTTAGTCCCTTTTTAATGATTCTAGGCTTGGCATTTGATATGCCAAAATACTGCTTGCACTCTATCCTTCACTTTGTGCATTTCTTAGGGATTTATAGACATAATAGTTTCTGAACTGAAACTCTGCCCCAACCAAACATCCTCCTGGGGCACTTCTCCATTCTTTGCTTTAATGTTTAAACTTCGGGATTATAAACTAATTATAACATTCTAATGGACAACTTCCCTTTTTAATGCTAGCTGCATCAGTTGTGCAATAATTTCTTAATTTTATGTAAGTGAAACATTAATATCCTGAAGAAAATCTAATTAACTTGCCATCTTTTCTCTCCTCCTTAAATAAGACAATTTTAAGTAAATACTTTCAAGAATACTTTCCAGAGTCTTGCCTTAAGCACATCAAGATTCCTGCTTGGAGAATGCTCTATTTCCTCCCCCATCCTAATAGACTACCTAGATATGCTAGTCTACTATCCTGATCTAACTTGTGGGCCCTTTAGGAAAGTTGTGAAAAGCTATTACCCTCTTCTCAGAATCGTATTTTAAATGCATAAAATATATGGGTTTCCAGAGGAAACCAATTATATTGAAGTATAGGTATCAAAATAATAAAACATGATCTGTTTTAGACAAAATTGGTATTGTCACCTTAGGAAATGGCCTTCAGTACTGGGTCTCTATTGTGACCATGGAAATAATTCTAGCTCTTGTGATGCTGAAGAGTAGCTTGGCTGTGGGTTATGTGAAGAGGGGGCCCCCTAGTGTGCACCATTGGATGGAAGGAAGCCCAAAGCAAAAAGCTAACTTCCCCCCATTTCCATGCCTTGTTACATCTGGCTGAAATATGACCAAGGAGATGACCAGGAATGGGAAAGAAAGGTGAGATTGTTTTTCACCTTGATGGCCCTTGGAAATCACTTCTGCAGGAGAAATCCTGTCATGGGGCTGGGATACCCTTTGGCATGAATCTTGATGACAGTAGATTTTTTTTTGTCGGGGAGGATGGTAGAAGAGTTTCCAATCAGATCCTTCCCATTGCCTGCTGATGAATATTGCTTTGCCTATGGTTAGAACTAACAGTAACACTTGGCTCAATGACAAAGAATCAGCTGGAGCCTTAGTATGGATGTTAAAATAAACATAGTAAATTCTCAAAATATGAAGTATTTACTTCATAGGTGAATCAGTGTAGTAGATGGCAGTCCAGCTTTTGAAGTCAAATGTCAAATTGTTTTGTTTCTTTTTTGCTCATCAACCCAATGACCTTGTATAAATGTCTCATTGCCTGAGACAATTAGAAGACTAAGTTAGACAACTGACCTCCCAAAGAGGTAGCTTCCATGTAAGTTCTTCAAATAACAATCACAAGTACTGGTCCTTCCCCTTTCCTCCATCTCTACCCCCAAAGATAAATGGTATAGATGTAAGTATACTTAAGATTATTTTTCACAACATGGTGCCTTACAAATAATTGGCATCCAAACTGCTTTGATTTAATATAGATCCTGCTCATTAATGTTAATCATTGCTTAACTCAATTCATCTAAGAACAATGAAAGTTTGTGCTTCACAACCCCAGAGATATTTCTTCCTCTTAATTTTGGTACTATACAAAGCTTAAGATACCTCTAATAAGATACCTAGCCTTTTATCTTAAAGTACATTCTCACTTAAGCATCAACCACCCTGTGAAACCAATCTTACGGGTACCATCTACATTTTACAGATGATAAAACAGCCTTAGTAGCTTTGTGACTTAGGGTAAAATTGTCTGAGCTCTAAGTATTTGCATCAGAATTCAAACTTGGGATTTTCTGGCTTCAAGTCAGCACCTCTCTACATTTTGGTAGGTTGCCTTTAGTCTAACCTCATCGTTTATTTTTTTCCAGATAAGATAATCCCAAGGCCACACAGAATTAGTGACAAAGAAATAAGCAGGCAATTGCTGAAAGTAGAATTTTAGTGTAGGGGGAGGAGTTGCAGAATTCACCAAGGAAAATAAGTCTAGCACAAATCTGTCACATTTTACCAACTCAATCCTGTGCATTTACTATCAACAAAAAATTTATTGGGTACTATGGGCACAAAGAAAAAACCTAAATGAACTTTCCTTGACAAGCTCCCTTTCTATGGGGGAGACAATATAGCAGCTAGATATTATAGTAGATAATATTCTGGGCTTGGAGTCGGGGACCAGAATTCAAATCTTGCTTCAGTCAATTAATAAATACTATGTTGAAAAATTATTTCATATGTATGTCTTTGTTTCTTCATCTATAAAATAGTGGTTAATAGCACCTATCTCACAGTATTAGCATTAAATGTGGTTATATGTAAAATATTGTGCAAAGCTTTGTTATATAAATAGTTGCTATTATTTACCTAAATATATTCTAGGTAAGTGTTGGAGTGGGGAGTAGGAAGAGATTTAAGATCATAAGACTTCATGTGCCTCCCAGATAGAATATTGCAAAATGGACTAATGAGGAAAGTTTAGAAACCAAACTAAAGCTTTCTTAAAAATACACACATATTTATACACACACATATGTAAATTTTCCAAGACTCTGGGCTAGACTCCTTGATCTCTTCTGGAGGCAATGAAACACGCTAGCTAATACTTCGGTGCCTCTGATCCCAAGTCCAAAGGGAAATCGAGGGAGCTTGGGTAATCATGAGGTGGTATTTTCCTTCAGGTGCTCACAAACACCAACCCCAGATGTTAAACTCTTTTCTGCCTCCTGGCCACCCCATTTTTCATCTGGTTCAGCATACCCAGGGGAGAACAGAGCTTTAACACTTTCAATATAAAAATCCATTGTAGTAAACTTTTAAATAAAATAAAATGATGCATGTTTCCTAGAGTTACCTATAACCTGACTCCTGGGACAGGATATAGCTTGACCCCTCCCATCTGATAGCTAGGTGATTGCTGAATCTTATTGAGACTTATTCCAGCAAGGCACTGTCTTTTCCTTTCATCATGGAGCCTTTGCTCAGCCTCTCATACATTTTGATTTCAGACTGTTTTCTTTAAATTGATTAGGGTTTACCTGTGAATACTTTGGACTTTTTCCTGGAGTTTAGACTTGATAATCTCAAAGTACTTTTTGTTTTTATGTTTATTCCACTTCTACATCATTATCTCTATTCTCACTAATTTTTTGTGTGTGTCGTATTAATCTGTCTGTAAACTGCCTTTTCCACTTTATTTTGGACCACACCTATGATTTAATTGGTTTAGGGAGTCCTTAGTAAAGAACTCCCATCAATGCAGATGGGCACCTGATTGGCACAGTGCTTGGCACATGGCAAACTCTTAATAAATGATTGACTTGACTCTACAATTTATGGTCTTTTGGAGTTGGGGTCACTGAGAGGTTAAGTTGACTTGCTCAGAATCATAACCCTTGTATGAAAGAATAAAGCTTAAAACCCACGTCTTCAGGTAGCAGCTCTTTACTCACTCCATCACGTTACTCTGGTTTAAATGTTTGAAAGAAACAAGCATTCTTTAGATGACTGGAACCTCCCATATAATTGAATAAAAAACTTTTCAGGGCATATTGATGACTTTTTGGCATGGGGTGAGAAACTTCAAAACAAGCATAGGTATAACTGGGATAGCAGGCTCATACATACAAATGGCAACAGAGTTGGTCCCAAGGTGTTGAAATCTGGGGCTTGGGCATGCTTCCACCTTGATTCTCTTGTTTTCCATGACCTCCTGGTTGTCTTTTCTGAACTCCTCCAACATTGCCCCCACCTGCTCTAGGCCTCCATCACTTCAAGCCGGGACAATTGCAATGACTTACTAGTTGATCTATCTCAGTTCCTGTCTCAAGTTTCTCTTTATTCCAAGTCAACCTGCAAAACTGTTCTTTTTTTTGAAGCACAAAGTTGCCCATGTCATCCCCTCCTCATTGAATCAATTCAAGAGTCTCCACATTACCTCTGTTCTGTTTGCCATTTAAAATCCTCTGTGACCCCTTGATATCTTTCTCTTCTCTAAATTATGCCTTTCCCTACCTCCAAGGATGTGCATGTTACCCCTCTTCCCATCCCATACATATAGATCCAATGACAGTAACTTCATTCTTCCTTATACAAGACTCATATCTCCTGATACTTCCACTGACTATCCTCCAGGCCTGGAACTCTCCTTCATCTGTTTCCTACCAAATTTCTCAAAATCCTATTTTTTTATAATAGCTTTTTATTTTTCAAAATTCATGCAAAGTTTTCAATTCACCCTTGCAAAATCTTGTTTCATATTTCTCTCCCTCTCCAACCCCCTAGACAACAAGCAATCCAGTATAGGTTAAACATATGCAATTCTTATAAACATATTCCCACACTTAACATGCTGCACAAGAAAAATCAGATCAAAAAGGAAAGGGGGAAAAAACAAGGAAACAATGGTGAAAACATATTGTGATCCATAATTTTGATAGACTTGTGATGGAGAAAGTTATCTGCATCAGAACTGTCTTGAATCACCTCATTTGTTTTTTGTTTTTTAAAGTTTTTTATTTGCATAACATATGTATGGGTAGTTCCTCAGCATTGATCTTTACAAAGCTTTCCGTTACAAATTTTCCCTCCAGTCCCCTCCCCTCCCCTAAATGGCAGGGAATACACTATGTTATTTATGATAAAATACTTGACAAATCAAATATATGTATACATATTTCCACCCTTATTGTTGTGCAAGAAAAATCGTATCTACAGGAGAAAAATCAGAGGAAGGAAACACAATGCAAGCAAACATCAATGGAGAGCATGGAAATGATATGTTGTGGTCCACATATCACATCCCTCTCTCTGGGTGTATATGGCTTTCTTCACTGAACAATTGGAACTGGTTTGAGACATTTCATTGTTGCAGAGAGCCATGTCCATCAGAGTTGATCATCATGTAATATTGTTGTTGCCGTGTATAATGACCTCCTGGTTCTGCTCATTTCACTCAGCATCAGTTCATACAAGTCTCTCCAGGCCTCTCTGAAATCGTCCTGCTGGTCGTTTCTTACAGAGCAATAATATTCCATAACATTCATATACCATAATTTATTCAGCCATTTTCCAATTGATGAGCATCCATTTAGTTTCCAGTTTCTAGCCACTACAAAAAGGGATGCCACAAACACTTGCACATGTGGGTCCCTTTCCTTGCTTTAAGATCTTTGGGATATAAGCCCAATAGAAACACTGCTCAAAGGGTATGTATGCATAGTTTGATAACTTTTTGAGCATAGCTCCAAATTGCTCTCCAGAATGGTTGGATCTGTTCAGTTCCACCAACAATGTATTAGTGTCCCAGATTTCCCACACCCCCTCCAGCATTCATCATTATCTTTTCCTGTCATTTTAGCCAATCTGACAGGTGTGTAGTGGTACCTCAGAGTTGTCTTAATTTGCAGAATCACCTCATTGTTGAAAAGAGCCATGTCTATCAGAGTTGATCATAACAATTTTTTGTTCTCTACAGTGTTCTTAGTTCTACTCACTTCACTTAGCATTAGTTCATGTAAGCCTATCCAGGTCTTTCTAAAATATAAAATTATAAAACAATAATATTCCATTACTTTCATATACCGTAACTTAATCAGCCATTCTCCAACATCCACTCAGTTTCCAGTTCCTTGCCACTACAAAAAGGCTTCTAGAAACATAAAATCCCACATTCTTTCAGAAACTTTTCCTCATTTTCTCTTAAAGACTAATGCCTTTTCTTAGTAGATTATCTCCAATTGGCTATTGCCCATGAGCTTGACTTATGTCTTGCAAATAAGATTCTGATGACTCTGGAAGAAAGAATGAGACTGACTTTAAGGAGCTTTTCCTTGCTCAAATCCAAGCCACTCAAGTCAAGACATCAATCATGATATTCTTATTGAGAAAAGGATGAACTTTGAGAAGGAAGGATGAACAGCAATCCTGGATCATGGGCTAGGCTTAAGGAGGAAAGACAGATTGCTTCAACTCCCACAGTACTTTTCTTTAGGATTGTCCTCTGTACCACCATCCATAAGCAAACTGCTTTGGGGAATGGGAGAAAACTTGGAATTCTTTTTCCTGTGGACAAAGCCATTAGATTCTTATTGAGAACTGCTGTCATATTGCTGAGGTATTCATCACTTTCTAACTGAAACTTTTACTCTGGAAGGCTCTTGACTCCCCATTTAAAATGGGGGTTTTAAAGTAATTACCACACTGACCTCCTATAACTGCTTTTGACTAAATCCATTAAACTTAGGGTAGTGCCATATAAGGATAATGTCTTGTGTACAAGTATCCCAAAACTTCTGGGTGATAGGGATTCAAATTACAAGAGATAATTCTCTCTGAATAACAATTATTCATGCCTGGTATAAATGATATTTAGAAAAGGTGGGGCAGTAGATAAAACACCTAAGGTCAGAAGATCTCGCTTCCAATTTGACCTCAGACCCTAAGTGTGTGACCCTGGGAAAGTCACTTAACCCCAATTGCTTTAAAAAGAAAAGACAAGATACCCCATCCTGATCTGCATCACACTTAGTAGCCTAGCACTGTGGCCCTCTCAGCATCCTATTCTCCCAATCCCATCTTCTCACTCATGAATGAACCTGTATTTAGTTTCTTATCTCTACCACTGCCTGCCCAAATCTTTTTTTGCTAGAAAGTTTTTTACTATATTTAAATGACTGAACAATAAACTAAACAAGTTAATTTTTGGTAAGGTATTAGAATTTTCCCTCTCCCAATATTTGCCACAGAATTTTAAATGTTATTTTCTAATGAAAATCTCCTTGAGCCCTAATCCATAGTTTAAGAGAAACAAGGTTTACCCTTGCATTCAAATGTCTAATAGTGGGCTATTTACTAGGAGTTAGAAGCTAATTTCCTGTCTGAATAACCTAGAAAAGCTTGGATATTGAATTTGACCATTCCCAACTCAACTTTAAACTTCTTGCTGAATAAAGGGGGGGAAAACTGAGGCCAGAACTTAGAACTGTCCAAAGACTAGACCAGAAGAGCTAAGATTGGAATTAATTTCTAGTCTCACAGGTGCTGGGAAAATGCCTGCAAGCCTTCCTTGACTAATGGCAACTTTGAGTAAAATAGGAAGTTGAGGGAAAATATAGAAAATGTTATTAAAAAAGCTCATTCTGATATAGAAAACAATGTGCTAGTCTGCTAGTTCTGCCTTGAGAGTTTTCCCCTGGAAATCACAATTGAAATCATTTTTAGATTTCTGAAGAAATAAGCCATGATTCTTATAAAAGCATTCAGGCTATAACTATCTATAACATAGGGCAGTGTTTTTTTAATTAAAACTTTTTATTTTCAAAATATATACATGGATAATCTTCAGCATTTACCTTACAAAACCTTGCATTTCTTTTTCCATTCCTTCCCCTAGATGGCAAGTGATCCAATACATGTGAAATATGTGCAATTCTTCCATTATATATATTATATTTAATATATTATATATATATAGATTTTGCTGCAAAAATCAGATCAAAAAGGAAAAAATGAGAAACAAAATGCAAGTGAACAACAAAAGTAAAAATACTATGGTCCACATTAAGTTCCCACTGTCTTCTCTGGGTGCAGATGTCTTTCTTCATCACAAGACCATTGGAACTGGCCTGAATCATCTCATTGTCGATGAGTTAATCAGAAATGATCATTGTATAATCTTGCTGTTGCTCTGTAACAACGTTCTCAATTCTCACTTCACTTAGCAACAGTTCATATAGGTCTCTCCAGGCCTTAATGAAGTCATCCTGTTGATTATTTCTTGGAGGAAATAATATTCCATAAAATTCATGTACCATAACTTAATCAGCCATTCCCCAACTGATGGGCATCCATCCACTTAGTTTCTGGATCATTGACACTACAAAAGGTTTTGTTTTATTTATTTATTTTTTTGCATATGTGGGACCCCTCTCCCTCTTCTCTTTGGGATGCAGGCCCAATAGAGAAATTCCTGGATCAAAAGGTATGTACAATTTGATAGCCCTATGGGTGTAGTTCCAAACTAGTCTTCAGAATGGTTGAATCAGTTCACAACTCCACCAACAATATATTAGTGTCCCAGTTTTCTCACATCCCCTCCAACATTATCTTTTCCTGTCATCTTAACTAATCTGAGAGGTGTGTAGTGGTACCTCAGTTGTATTAATTTGCATTTCTCTGATAGTGATTTAAGACATTTTCATGACTAGAAATGGTTTTATTTTCATCATCTGAATCACCTGTTCATATCTTTTCTCCATTAATCAATTGGAGAATGATTTAAATTCTTACAAATTTGAGTCAATTTTCTATGTATTTTAGAAATGAGGCCTTTATCTGAACCCTTGAATATAAATTTTTTCCCAGTTTATTGCTCCCCTTCTAATCTTGTCTGTTGGTTTTTTGTTTGTACAAAGCTTTTTAACTTTTTTTTATTAAAGCTTTTTAATTGTATAACATATGTAGGGGTAGTTCCCCAGCATTGATCTTTACAAAGCTTTCCATTACAAATTTTACCCCCATTCCCCTCCCCTCCCCTAGATGGCAGGAAGTCCACTACATGTTAATAATGTAATAATAGTTGACAAGTTGTGCAAGAAAAATCCTATCTACAAGAAAAAAAAGAAAATCAGAAAGGAAATGCAATGCAAGCAAACCTCAATAGAGAGCATGAAAATGTTATGTTGTGGTCCATATTTCATATGCCTCTCTCTGGGTGTATATGGTTTTCTTCAGTGAACAATTGGAACTGGTTTGAGACAATTCTTTGTTGCAGAGAGCCATGTCCATCAGAATTGATCGTCATGTAATATTGTTGTTGCTGTGTATAATGATCTCCTGTTTCTGCTCATTTCACTCAGCATCAGTTCATGCAAGTCTCTCCAGGCCTCTCTGAAATCGTCCTGCTGGTCGTTTCTTACAGAGCAATAATATTCCATAACATTCATATACCATCATTTATTCAGCCACTCTCCAATTGATGGGCATCCCTTCAGTTTCCAGTTTCTAGCCACTACAAAAAGGGCTGCCGCAAATATTCTTGCACATGTGGGGCCCTTTCCCTCCTCTAAGATCTCTTTGGGATGTAGACCCAATAGAAACACTGCTAGGTCAAAGGGTATGCACAGTTTGACAACTTTTTGAACATAGCTCCAAATTACTCTCCAGAATGGTTGGATTCGTTCACAGTTCCACCAACAATGTATTAGTGTCCCAGTTTTCCCACATCCCCTCCAACATTCATTGTTATCTTTTCCCGTCATTTTAGCCAATCTGACAGGTATAGTGGTACCTCAGTTGTCTTAATTTGCATTTCTCTGATCAATAGTGATTTGGAGCAACTTTTCATATGACTAGAGATGATTTTAATTTCATCTGAAAATTGTCTGTTCATGACCCTTGACTGCTTATCTATTGGAGTGGCTTGAATTCTTATGAGACAATTCTCTATATTTTAGAAATGAGGCCTTTATCAGAACCATTAAATGTAAAGATGATTTCCCAATTTGATGCTTCCCTCCTAATCTTGTCTTCATTAGTTTTATTTGTACAGAAACTTTATAACTTAATGTAATCAAAATTATCCATTTTGCATTCAATAATATACTCGAGTTCTTCTTTTGACACAGATTCCTTCCTTCTGCACAGATCTGAGAAGTAAAATATCCTTTGAAATGGGTTCATGATTTAGACAAAGAATGATAGACAAATTAGAACAATCTTAACTTAGTATAGGGGGGTTAGGGTAGGTATGGGTTAATGCCTAGTTTCTGCCATACTAGTTTCCAATTTGCCCAGTAGTTTTTGTCAAATAGCGAGTTCTTATCCCAAAAGTTGAGATCTGCGTTCAAATAGATTACTTACAATCATTAACTATTTAGAACAGTCTTTTCTTAACACAATTTCCAAACAAAATATTTTTCAAAGTAGTCAAAATATTATTCCTCTTGGTGCTTCCAACCGCCAGCCCTAGATGAATACCCCATCGAAAGTGTCCATATAAAGAGCAGAAGCCCTTGTTGGAGTTAATTTCTTTAAAACATAAGATCATTCTATCGGAGCTTGAAAGGACCTTATTCAGTCTAATGCCCTCATCTTTAGTATACTGTTTCCCCTCTCCCAATCTTTTCATTGTTTCATGTTGATGGAAGCTGGTCAAACTTCCATATATAAAAAATTCACATTCAAAGAGTTATGATCCAGCATTATCCTGAATTTTCTCACACTCTGGGTGCACAGGGGAAGGTGGAAGAACCAGGTGGCATTAACATTAACATCCCTCACTTTTTAATCCAAAGAAGATCCAAAAACAATGATTTTCCTTTCCTAAAGCTTATAGTAATAGCCCTCTGACTTCTGGTAGCATTTTCCTTACCGCCATCCACCAAGTTGAAAAATGCATATTTGATTATTCAAAGCTTCTAAAAGAAAACATAGGAAGAGAGCTTTAAAAGGCTAGGGTTTGACAAGTACCCACTGGAAATATATTAATTACCAACTTGTTTTTTCACCATACTGACAATGTGATTCACAACAACTAGAAAAAGCCAGACAGGAGCAAGGAGAACCAATATCCCTAGCCTAGGGCTGCCGGGGGGGTGGAAATTAATTTCAAGTGTTCAATTTCCCCATATTTTTTCCCACCTATATAGCCTGTTCATGACTGGCTCTTTCTGTTCTGCAAGTCTGCTTAAAGGGCTGTTGGATCCATCACAGAACTTGAGCTGGAGAGGAAGCAATCTGGGAGGTCACCTGGTTCAGCTGGTATCTGAACAAGGAAATACCCTCTGCAGTATCTCACAAGTGACTGTCCAGAAACCTTCCCTGTAGCTGTATTCCATCCTTTTTGGTCATTTCTAATTGTTAGGAAGTTATTCTTGACAAAATTTTAATTGGCCTGCTTATGACTTCCATCCATTGTCCTGGCTGTTTTCATTTGACAAAGCCAATAATTCTGCCATGGGATATGCCTTTCAGTACAGTGATAATGGTAATATAATTAATGTTAATATTACATTAATTAACATTAATTACACTTTTCATTAATATGAAATAAATAGTATACAAGTAGGTTACCATGACGGAATCTTGAAGTGTTTAACCATTCAATCATTAAACCACTCTTATCTCATACTGCATCTTTATCTCAAGTCTTCAAAAATGGCAAAAGCAGATTGCACAAAATTCTTCACTACTTACACATCTCAATCTATCATGATAATATACTCTTTCCAGCTCTCTGGTATATTAATTCCCAGGTTATCAACATTTACTTTGCTTCCATCATTCCTATAATAGAATGTGACATCTGGCCTTTGTGGTCACTCCTTTTGCAATAACTTGCTCTCAGCCAAGATCATGCTTCTTCATTCTTCCACCTTCAGTAACTTTGTGTAGCTGGAATGGAAACGAAGTAGACATCTCTAGCCAATTTTCATTCTACTCTTTTCCAAGGGAGGCTTTTATTCCTACCAAAAGGGAAAGCTGAAAGTTGGGGCTTGATGTCATCTCTGCTCTGTTCAGAGAGGCTACTGGGCTAGAAGTACATATGTATATATTTCTAGTATGTATGTTCCCTCTAATATTAGTCTAGAGAATATTAGGTTCAATCTAACTTTTGATCACTGGTTTTATTATTTGAGAGGAGGACCCAAGTTTCATATCTAAGGCTTGAATCTTTTCATGCCCAATATTAGTTCCACAATGTGTGTGTGTGTGTATGTATAGCACTTAATCAAGAAAATCCATTCATTCAAATCTGCAAAACAGAAACCAGAAGGTATACCTAGGAGAATCTATACCAGACAGAGTGAAGGAGCTCTCATTATAAGCAAAAAGCTTAGTTCAATGAAAAGATTACAGATCTCACCTAAGGGAAAGTTCCCTAGTATGGCAAATTGGAGACAGGGAAATGAGATGACCAGTTCCTGCCACATATTCCTAGAGTCTTTTCCTTCAGAAATTTGAAGTAATGGTGGCTTTGTCCAGATTTCTGACCTTGCAGTTTTGAAAACTAAAGACTTTTAGCTTTGAGATAAAGACTGAGTTTTCTTCAAGTCTTAGAGTTATCTTCAAGCTTAAAGCTAGAGCTCTCCTGCTCAGGGAAGACAGGGCCCCAGTCTCCACTAAATGAGAGCCCCATACTAATAGTCTTTGGAGGGGAAGTAAATAAATTCAGTTTTTTTTGAACTTTCTCCCTTTCATTACTATCTTCCCCATCCATTGAGAAGTCTAGGGGGAAAAACCTATTACAAATAAGCTTAAGGGCCAAGGTCTCCCAATGCACACAGCCATTTCCAGTCATCTTGATCTATATCTTACCACTACCCCAGATAGCTCTGGAGGAGAAAGTGAAGCAGGTGGCCTTACACAGCTCTCCCACACTTACATTCAATTCACTTGTATCTAACAACATTTCCCTGATGTTTTGGTCCTCTTTGAGAACAAAGAACAATTAGCCATGTTTTTTTTTTTTCCCAATTTCTTTTTTTAAATCTTCAATTTGTATGCCGAGTCCATCAGCTCTAATTGGAAGTAGATAGCATGTTTCATCCTAAGTCATTTGAAAAATTTAGGAACTCTGATCAAAACATGGATCCACTACAATTCTAACACTAATCTTTACAATATCAGTGTCACTGTATTGCCTGTTCTCTTGGTTCTGCTCACATCACTTTGCGTTAGTTCATGTAAGTCTCTCCAGGTTTCTTGTTATCTATTTTAATCAGGTCTGGCTCTGTGACCCCATTTGGGATTTTCTAGATAGAAATGGCACACCACTCTAGTAGTGTTTAGCTTTGTGTGTGTGTGTGTACTGAAACAGGGTTAAGTGATGTCACACAGTATGTATCTGAGGCTGGATTTTTTAATTGGGAAGAAGTCTTTCTGACTTCAAGTACAGCACTCTATTCACTGTATCACCTAACTTCCATAGTGTTTTTTTTTAATAACAATCATTCTTCATCTACAACTTATTCAGCCATTCCCCCCCAAAATAGCCACCCTCAAGTTTCCATTTTTTTGTCACCACTAAAATTTGCTGTAAAGGTCTTTGTACTTTGGGTCCTTTTCCTCTTCCTTTGATCTCTAACCTAGTGAAAGTAGGTATTGCTGGGTCAAAGGGTATATGCAATTTAATAGCCCTTTGGGCATACTTACAAATTGCTTTCCAGTATTATTGAACCTGTCTGTTCACAGCTCCACTAGCAGTGTATTAGCATTTTTGTGTTCTCACATCTCCATTTGTCATTTTCCTTTTGTCATTTTAGCCAATCTGATATGAGTGAGGTGATACCTCAAAGTTGTGTGCACTTTTTTTTTTTTACTATATTATACACATTTCCCCCCAAAATGTCTAATGATGACTTTGATTTCTTCCTGTGGAAATGTTCCTCACTGATAACCCCACTTCTGTTGGGGGGGCACTCCTGGTCAGGCCCAGACCCAATATTTTCAGATCTAAGTTTTCATAGGCTGGAAAAATGATTCATGATCTTTCCTCCCTTGTTTTTGCAATCGGAACTTGGTATGGTTTTTAAGTTATAGTAGAGGCATTATTGGGTGAACTGAACAAAACAATTCCCACTCCATTTTGACTTTGCCTCCTAGAACAAAGATCTTGACATTTGTTTATTTTAATAATAATATTTTGATAATATTTCAATATCATTGGGTTTCTTTGTAATCCTATGTATTATACTTTATGCATCTAAAAACCTTATTTTGAGAAGGGAGCCAGCCTTCTTGAGCACTGTATGATCAAGAATTCACTCCCTTTCCTGCATTTCCCTATAGCAAATTTTTCACTTCACTGTCAGTGAGACTTCCATGCCCTATTACAGCCACTGCTTTGTATGCCACATAATCTTTTCACAATAGTCAAGATGAACATTTGCTGAGGAATAGATCCTTTCTAAAGACAATTTCTTTTAAGTTTGTATTTCCAGTGCTTGGACTTTTTTTTTATAAACTAGATACATAGTTTTATTGGTGTAGAAAACTCGGGTGATCAAAATACTCCAATGTAAATCAGTAGGTACCCCAAAATTTCTATAATCTTTAAAATGCCCTGAGAAATTGACTTATCCTGTCCATCAGAAGCAACACTTGGAGTCCTTCTGGATTCCTGAGATCAGGTCTCTTCTATCAGCTCTGCTGCTGCTACTCCTACTCATTTGCACAAAATGATGAAAGTGAATTAAATAGATCACTTGGTGTACTGCTAGACTCACGAGTAAATGTCCTGGAAAGTTGGTGCTAATATGATCCTTTCACAGATGTAGAAAAGAAGGCACCATGCTCAGGATTGCATACACTTGGATTCAGAAAGATGTACCACTGAAATTTCCTTTCATCCATTTTTCTCTGTACTTGATCTACATATTTTTCAATGATACACTTCTAGTCCTGAAAAGGACCTTAGAAACCATCTAGTCAAACCTCCTCATTTCATAGATAAAGAAACGGAACCTAGAGAGGGTTGTGACTAGGTCAAGATCATATGCGTAATAAACGCCAGATGAAGATGAACATTGGTCCTTTAAATCCAGAGCAGGTTAAAAATGACCCTGAAGGTGAGGACTGTCCTGAAAGGATAAAGCAAGGCAACAAGGATTAACATGGATTTCCCAGAGATTCCCTCATCTGTCAAATGACACTAAACGTCAAGTACTACAGGGATACCCCATGAAGTTACTAAAATAGAAGTTTAAATATCCTCTATATAATCCTACATGGTCTGAAGTAGACATGAGAATTTAAAGTCTTCTTGATCTAATATAGTCCCCACCCCCATTTTACAAATGAGGAAATAGAGATCTTTGAAGGTAAATGATTAGCTGAGAAGCTACTTGGGTAAAAAGCAATCAAGTGGGATTTGGTCCCATGTTTTTTGTGACTACAAAATTCCTCAGCTGTGAACTATTCCGATCTTTCCTCAAAGAAAACTATACTTTTTGAAATGTATGCAGGCACTTCCAGATTTAAGTAGGAAGTTGTGAGCCATTCCTTCTCCCCTCCCTCCATTGTTTGCTTCTTTTCGACAAAAGAAAGGATTTTGTTTTTAATCCAGAGCTTTTTGCCCGATTTTTTTTTTCCTGAGGCAAGTGGGGCTTAAGTGACTTGCCCAAGGTCACATAGCTAGGAAGTGTTAAATGTCTGAGGCCAGATTTGAACTCCAGTCCTCCGACTTCAGGACTGATGCTCTATCCACTGTACCACCTAGCTTGCCCCCATTTTGCCTGCTTTTTTAACCAAATCTTCAATCCAGGCGAAATGATTTGTGGAGACCTACTTATTCTGAATGGAGTGGGGTAGGGTGATAAATCAATAACTCCTCGATAGGGTTTGCTAGAAGGAAAGGAAGTATTTGGTAAAGAAATAGGATAAGGAGCAGGGCAAATACAGATCTGGACATACCTCCTCTTCTCCCTCCCCCTAACTCCAGTGGCTTCTTATTACCTCCAGGATCAATTGGGCTTTACAATCTTTTTATACCTTCCTCTTCTCTTCCCACTCCTACTCTTCAATCCAATGACACTGGTATCTTCTGGCATCTTTGAAATTTCAATTAAAATCTTATTCTTTACAATCCCTCCTTAATCTGTTTCCAATTTTTGCTGTCTATCTTTATAATTTATGTATTAATATATAGATAATATTTATATATTTAATTGTTTACATATTCTCTCCCACTAGACTATATGCTAGGGACTTTCCTTTCTCTTTGTATGCAGTGTGTGCTATATTGTCAGTCAACTAGGATTTATTAAATGTTATTGATTCCTTTGACTTAAACTCATTATCTCTTGAGCCATTTGGCTTTTTGAAAGTTATTTGTTGGGAAAGTGTTTTTTGCTTTTTTCCTTTGAGTTTAACTAATTCTGGAAAATTTCTGATTATTCTGCATCTGTCCTTTGGAACCAAGCAGAACAAGCCTCATCCCATTGTTAAGAATCTTTCAGCTGATACCCATGGCTTGTTATCTAACACTTTCACCAGTCTAGCTGTATTTTTTTTTAATATCTGTGTTTTTCTCCATAATTTTATTTTATTTCAATTACTTTTGAGAATAAAGAGAGGATGTTGAAAAGGTTTTTCTTGGTGCTTGAATGTCTATACATGTTGTGAAATTTTATTTTATTTTATTTTATTGCAAAACATGTGTAATTCTTCAACATTAACCCTTACAATGCTTTGTTACAAATTTTCCCCTCCTACTCCTCACCCCTCCCCAGATGGCAGGATATCCACTACATGTTAATTATGTTAAAATACTTGACAAATTGAATATATGTATGCATGTTTCCACACTTATTGTTGTACAAGAAAAATTGTATCTACAAGAAATCAGATAAAGGAAAAAACATCAATAGAGAGCAGCATGAAAATATGTTGTGGTCCACATTTCACATCCCTCTCTCTGGGTGTATATGGCTTTCTTCACTGAACAATTGGAACTGGTTTGAGACATTTCATTGTTGCAGAGAGCCATGTCCATCAGAATTGATCATATAGTATTGTTGTTGCCGTGTATAATGATCTCCTGGTTCTGCTCATTTCACTCAGCATCAGTTCATGTAAGTCTCTCCAGGCCTCTCTGAAATCCTGCTGGTCATTTCTTACAAAACAATAATATTCCATAACATTCATATACCATAATTTATTCAACCACTCTCCAATTGATGGGCATCCATTCAGTTTCCAGTTTCTAGCCACTACAGAAAGGGCTGCCACAAACATTCTAGTGCTTGAATATATTAAATAAATATTATACAAGAGCTGGTTTCTGACATTTAAAGAGTTGAAAATGCCAACATGAGGACAGGTTCTAGTATCTTAATGTGAATATTTTGCTTCAGAATTCCAAAGTATAAAAAGAATTTATACCAGCCCTGAAGTCAGGAGGACCCAAGCTCAAATGGTGTATCAGACACTTAACACTTCCTAGCTGTGTGACCTTGAGCAAATCACTTAACCCCAATTGCCTCACTAAAAAAATATTTACCCAGTGTTCTTGTTTAATTGATATATTAATAGAGCACCTAAATAAGACTATTGGAAATGTCAAAGATCCTGTGATGTTCATATCTTTATTCCATCTTCTGTATTAAGAAAGCTTCCTTTGTATGGCAAATGATGACTGATATTAACTTAGATTCCTTCCTTCTCCACAGATTTGAGAGGTACACTATCCCTTGTTTTCCTAGTTTGCTAATTATCATTCTCTGTTTAAATCGTGAACCTGTTTCTACCCTGTTTTAGTATAGGGTGTTAGGTGTTGGTCAATGCCTGGTTTCTGCCATAGCTATTTTCCAAGTTTCCCAGAAACTTTTGTCAAAGAGTGAGTTCTTATAATAGAAGCTGGGTTGTTTGGGTTGACTACTGTTTTGTGAATCTAACCTATTCCACTGATTCTACTTTTAGCCAGTACCAAATGGTTTTGATGACCACTACTTTACAATAGTTTTAGTTCTGGTTACAGTTAGGCTACCTTCATTTGAATTTTTTTCGTTAATTCTCTTAAATCTTAAAATTCTGACTGTTTTTCCAGATGAATTTTTATTTCTTCTAGCTCTATAAAGTAACTTCCTGGCAGTTTGGTATGACATTGAACAAGTAGATTAATTTAGATAGAACTGTCTTATATTAGCTTGGCCTTCCCATGAGCACTTGACATCTTCCCCCATTTGTTTAGATCTAACTTTGTATGAAAATTGTTTTGTAATGGGGTTCATGTAGTTCCTGACTTCGTCTTGGTAGGTAGGCTACCAAATATTTTCTTATCTACAGTTATTTTAAATGGAATCTTTTTCTATCTCTTGCTGTTGGACTTTATTAACATACAGAAATGCTGATTTATGTGGATTTATTTTATATCCTGCAACTTTGCTAAAGTTATTTCTAGTATTTTAATTCTTTAGTATTTAAGTATGCCACCATGTCATCTGCAAAAAGTGGATAATTTTGTTTCCTCAATACCTATTTATTCCATCAATTTCTTTTTCTTTTATCACTAAAGATACTATTTCTAACAACATTAAATAGTAACAGGGATAGTGGGCAACCTTGTTTCACTCCTGGTCTTATTGGGAATGCTTCTAGTTTATCCCCATTACATATGATGCTTACTGATTTTTTTTAGATAGATCCTACTTTTTTAAGGAAAATTCCATTTATTCTTATGCTGTCTATTTTTTTTAATAGGAACGAATGTTGTATTTTGTCTTAGATTTCTTTTTCTGTATCTAATGATACAACAATATGATCTGTTTGGTTATTGATATAGTCAGTTTTACTAATAGTTTTCCTGATATTGAACTAGTTCTACATTCTTGGTATAAATCCTACTTGGTCATAATGTATTATCTTGGGAATAAATTGATGTAATCAATTTGCTAATACTTAAGACTTTTACATCAACGTTCATTAAGAAAATTGGTCTATAAATTTGTTTTCCTATTTTGATCCTTCCTGGTTAAAGTATCAGCACTATATGTCAAAAGGAATTTGATAGGATTCCTTCCCCTATTTTTCCAAATAGTTTGTATAGTATTGGAATCAATTGTTCTTTAAATTTTTGGTAGAATTCACTTATAAATCCATCTAGGTTGGAGTCAGATTTATTTATTTATTTATTATTTTTGCTGAGGCAATTCGAGTTAAGTGACTTGCCCAGGATTACACAGCTAGGAAGTGTTAAGAGCTTGAGACCAGATTTCAACTTGGGTCCTCCTGACTTCAGGGCTGATGCTCTATCCCCTGGGCCACCTAGCTGCCCCTGGAGTCAATTTTAAACTGTTCCTGTAACTATATTTGCTAAGATTGGACCTCAGGGCTTACCACTTCTATACTGAATATGGACACATTGGAATCTCACTACCATATTGGCAGGTGATTTGATTTTTTCCTTCTAAGCTTTTTATGGTATCGTGGACCCAAAACTACACGCAAAAACTGGACTCAAACATTTGATAAATGCACTGGTTTATAGTGTATGCCCTTTTCCCAATCTTTAATTGCTATCACCTACCCTGAATAGCAAATGGATACTCCTGAGTGATCAGGCCCATCATGCCTAAAGTAATTTTCTTAAAACCGGAGGTTTTTTCCTAGAAACTGAGTCCACCACTCTGAAGCTGCAATCATAGAATTTTGAGGAAAATCTTGAGGTGGATTCCTCAGATAAACATATGCTTCTTTCCAAACTGTATTGTAATATTCCATCTATTATCCAAACAAATATTTTCACACCAGCCAACATAATGATAGACTGTAGTTTGGATGGAAACAATGTCCAGACTGCTCTTGAGTGTACTTAGAATGAAGAGATGATATTATAAATGGGAAGTTGATGGTCTCAATGGATTTTTGGGGATTCCTTTTGTGCTATGGCATGCACAGATGGAAAATCAATGAAAGCTGCTGATTTTCATCCCCACACCTCCCTGTTCAGGTGACTCCGTTCTCTCTAGCTCTGTTCTCCTCTTGCATTTTAAAAAGTACCCAGAGGCTAATACTAAATAGTAATGCAACAAAACTTGATAACTAACTTAACATGTAAACTAATTTTAACAGTAAATTGAATATACCCCCCAACTAATTCCCTCTTACATCTTCACCAAGTCTTTGTTTTTAATCCTCATTCATTTTTCCTCTAAAATAGCCATGGTGTATACGCTAGATGGAGAGGTGGAATCAAGGACCCCATCTTCAAATTAAGCCCCAGGTATTATGTGATCCTAGGCAAATCATTTGATCTCTGTATGTCCTATCTACAAAATAGGAATAAGAACAAGAACACTTACCTATCAAAGTTATGAAGATCAAATATATTTGTGAAGTGCTTTGTAGACCTTAATATAGCTCTATATAAATGCTAGATTGCTATCATCATCATCAATGATGTATTTAAGCTTGTCAATGTCATAAGATGTAGAACCCCAAACTGAAATACTTCAAATAACACTTGGCCCCTGGAGATGAAGAGAATGGTAAGAAAGCAGTTACCAACAAAAAGCCTGCCTGAAGGAGCCCCAAATAGTGTTTTTTGTTTTGTTTTGTTTTCTTTTGTTTTAAAGAATCACAGGCTGGGAATAGTATATCTAAATTGTATGCCACAAGGGGGAGGGGAAGTCAGCATCAACACCCACCTGCTAGGGTTGTTGTAAAGATGAAGTGAGAAGAGTGCTTTACAAACTTTCTAGCACTCTATAAATGTTAGCTGCTGTTATGAAGGAGGAGAGCATTTTAGGCACTAGGGACAGCTGGTGCAAAGACAAGGTAGAAAAGGTGGTGAGTGTCCTATGACCCAGAAGGCCAGTCTGGCTGGATGTGATGCAGAGGGGAGATAGCCTGGAAGAGTGGCAGAAACCAGACAGTTTTGAGTGTATCCTTGAGACAGAAGGGGGTCATTACAGTGGAATCGAGAATGAGTCAACTGAACTTGGGGGGCAAGGAGGAGAAAGGACTTCATTCAGGCAATTTAGAATTGGAAGAAACTTGATCTTTTACCTCCTCCTGGCCTGACTTTTTTTTTTTAATAACAAAACAGGAAATGGAACTATGGAATGAACAAGTGAAGGAAGGACTTTGTATAATCCTAAACAAATTGTCATAAGGTGTGCTGTATGTCATATAATGTATAATGTATGTATATATATTGAATAACAGAAGATAAGATTATATATTTATATGTACATATAGATTTATATGCATATAGAAATAATTCACATGTTATAAAACAAATGTTTAGTCATATTCATCACTTTCACCCAGAAGCATAAGTGTAAAGGTATATATTAATACACCTGGGTCCTATTAGTCCTTGACAAAGGTGTTTTTCTCAAAGCCAGTGTCCTCGGAGGCTATTAGCATTGTAAGGATGCTAAAACATTTGAATACAAACAGATCCTGAATGCATCTGCAAAACCATTTTTTCCTCACAATGGCTATGTACAGCTGATAATGAACTCAGATCTGACACTGCACAGTTCATTCAGCAGTTAAGATGACCAAAGGTCCCTCACAGCTTTAGTACTTTGGCAGGTGCAAAGTATAATTCCAGATATAAGGAATTAATCTGCCTACAGATAAAGGGAAGCATGGACATTTGGGGATTTCTATAGTCCTCTAGAATCTCTTCATGTAAGAGGATGGAGGAACATCAGTTGAATTTTGTCTGAGACCAGTACTTTTGGTTCCTAGGGAGTATGTCATGTGATGGCTTCCTAGCTTAATTATGAAATAATTTCTGTTTTTGGAGGAAAACACTCAAGTGGTTTTGTGATCTTGCCTCTAACAAGGCAAAATGTATCCATTCTGTGACTCTTGGCCATGTTTTCTTAGAAAGTCATGATTTTGTGCATATCCTTGATTCATTAATACCACCACTAAGTGTATATTCCAAAGAAGTAAAAGGAAAAGGAAAAGATCTTTTATGTACAAAAAATAACTCTTTATGTAGCCAAAAAAATAGGAAAAAGATGCCCACCAATTGGAGAATGACTGAACACATGATACAATTGTGATGGATTGCTATTGTGATATAAGAAATTAGAGGTGGTTTCAGAAACACCCAGAATTATATGTACAGAATCAAAGTGAAGTGGGCAGAACCAAGATAATATTGTACTCAGTAACAGCAATATTGTGATAATCAATTATAAAAGACTTGTTTTGACCATTGTGCTTATCAAAATAGTCAGTTCCAAAGGACTTATGATGAAAATGTTATTTACCTCCATAGAGGTGTGGTAACTCCTGAAGATGGAAGTATAATTTTTTATTCTTGTTTTTTTTTTAATGACTAAAACGTTTTACATGGTTTAATATGTATAATTTGTTATTGCTTACTTTTTTCTGGATGGGGTAAAAACTGTAGGGAGAAGATAGAGAACTCAAAACTTAAAAAAATTAAATAACTTTTTTTAAAGATCAGTTTTGAAGGAAGAAGAAACTTCTATTTTATCCATATGATATTCTCACAGAGCACTCAGGCTCTTGTCTAGCTGTACCTTTTATGAAATGTTCAGCTCATCTTTTCTTAATATCTATTTCTCTGACATTGTTAATTAACTCCTTGCAGCCTGTTCTGCCACAATCACACCCTTCTTAGCACCTCCTCTGACAAATCAAATGAAATACTTTTAGATGTTGCCATCTTGAAGATCATTTATTTTTAAAGGCAGAATGGCATAGTGTCTATAAAGTTGGTCTCAATTAGGGAAATGGAAATTAAAACACTCTTATCTTTTAAAAATTAAAAACATTAATAAAAATAGTTATGCACGGATAATTTTTCAACATTAACCCTTGCAAATCCTTGTGTTCCAATTTTACCTCACTTTCTTCCCACCTCCTTCCCTAGATGGCAAGTAATCCAATATGTGTTAAACATGGTAAAAATATGTTAAATCCAAGATATGCAGTAAGAATTGTTTACTTGCATTTTATTTTATTTTTCCTTTTTGATTTTATTTTTTATGCATGCATATTTATACGAAGAATAAAAATGCTATATTATGATCCATACTCCGTTCCCAGTCATCTGAGTGTAGATGGCTCTCCATCACGATCATTGGTATTGGGCTCAATAACGCGTGGCTCTTTAACAATGTCTGTCAGAATTGATCGTGTAATCTTGTTGCCGTGTACAATGTCTTGGTTTTGCTCATTTCACTTAGCATTAGTTCATGTAAGTCTGTCCAAAATCATCCTGCAGATCTTTTCTTATAGAACAATAATATTCCATTACACTCATCCCATGACTTAGTCATTTTCCAACTGATGGGCATCCACTCAGATTCCAGTTTTTTACCATTACAAAAAGGGCTGCCACAAACATTTTTGCATATGGGTCCCTTTTCCCCTTTAAGATCTCTGTGGAATATAAGCTCAGCAGAGACACTCCTGGCTCCAAGGATTTGCACATTTTGATAACCCTTTGGGCGTAATTCTGATAACTATTAATGATATAACCATAGAAAAGTCTTTGCAATTCTGAGTGGCCAAGGTTACTATCCAGCAGAAGTATTTGCACAGCATATATTCAATCAGCATTGAGAAGAGTTTCCTCAATAGGACTCCCCTATTCCAATGAAATCAAAGCCATTTTAACTTGTGGTGCTCCAATAGAAAGCCCTGGTCACCTCATTCTAGTTACAACTCCGTCCTTATAGGATGGACGATTCCCATCCATCCACATGCCAATCTTTAGCTTTCCTGATACTAAGCCAACTTCAGTCTAGTAGAAAAATTGTGATTCCTTATAGATAGGGTTCATGTTTTTTTTTCCACTGTGGAAAAAGTTAAGAATTCTTGGAGAGAACCTTTAGGTAGGGGAAAGCAGTTATGCAAGGCTTCTTTAGTGCTATAGGGTGATGGGATAAGCAAATATCCCAGGCACATCCTAGAATTAGCTTCTGAAGCTGGGACATGACTTGGGAGTGTGCAGAAACAAATCAGGATAATTTCTTCATGTGCTGGACCAAAGGTTGCAAGACAAATGGATAGATATTTTGAGAGGAATAACTTTCCATTACATAGCACTAAAACAAAGTTCCAATATAACACTTTTCTTACTACACTGAGATTGATAGAACAAATATTACCTCTTTTCTGGTAAATAACCACAGAAGTTGATTTGCCTGATCACACAATTTATCAGTTATTTCAGTTGGATTTTAGAGTAAGTCAGTCTCTTGAATTCTAAGCCCACTTTGGACTTTTAAGTGCATAACTTTAATCGGAAGATAGGATAATCTAGTGGTTAAAGGATCTGGGTTCAAATCACCCCTTTTGGTTACTCATTGATCTCCTTTTCTGATTAATTAAAATGAGGGATTTTGGATTCTAATCTTTGCAGTTCTTCTGATTAAGATTGAATCATTCCATTTCTTTTCTACAATTCTAGGAACCTGACCTTGATGAACAAATGCTAAACTTTCTTCAAAGTCAATCTCCCTTCTTAGGAAAGTAGCAAAAGTAAATTCTCATCTCCCCCTACATATTTGCTTTTATTTTCTTTCTAAACAAATGCAAGCAAGAAGATGGGTTAGAACTTGATAAAGCCTGGGGTCCTTTCTGCTTGCATATGTCCTCAGCAACTCCCCTCAGTAGATAAAGGGATTTTTAATCTCTTGGGAGCAAAGAGAAATCCAGTAGGAGAGACATTTTTCAAAGATACTCTCCCTTCCCTAATTCACTTCTGGAGGCCTAGAGCCAATGTCAGCTCTCATTAAAGAGGTGAATGCTCATGGTTTGTATTTCTGTTCTGATTGGAATCTACAGACTGGATAATCATCTCAGTAGGATATCAGGAAAAGAGGCACCTCTCTGCTTTAAATAAGGAGAGAGAATTGCCGATACTTGTTCTCAGTGAAGCCAAAATCTAAAATGTCATTTGGGTACGTCATGCCTTGAACAGTCTTGACTAGCTTTGTTCAGCTCAATGTTCCTGTTCACCTATTAGAACCCAGATAGGGATTATATTTGATCTTTGGGCTTGGAGGTTTGCCCTTGGGGGTGGCAGAGCAAGAAGAGATGGAGCCAGAGGACACAAGGAAAGTCACTGAAATCTTGTCAAAGGTCTGAAACTGTCTCTCCAATTCCTAGCCTTCAAAGGGCCCTCTGGGTACCTCAATGTTTCAGCTGTACTATCTCAACATCAAGAAGCTGGAATGAACCCTTAAGTCTTCATCATAATAGGGTGCAAAGGCTTTTTTCTCTTCCTTGCTGTAGAAGCACTTGTTTCATACAGTAAAACAAACAAAAGATAAACTGTACTAAGTCACAGGTGCTTTGAGATCCCCTCTCTGCTCTTATTTTCTATGTTGAGGGCCTTTTCATACAGAAGGGTGGGAGTAAAGGAACAAGAGTTGTTTTTGTGTAGAATATTTGGAATTGCCTGAAACAGGGAATGACATGGGTACATTTCCCCAAAAAGGGAAGAATAACATTAAATATGTGGAAGCAGTGAGGTCTATTCTTGGGACCATGAGGAGATTGCTTAACTAGAATGAGATGTATGAACTATGAATAGAAGGAAATAATGGATATACCCAGATTATGAAGGGTCTTCAGTCAGAACTTATTAATGACAAAATTGCTGTATTTTTTTTTTTTTTGCTTTTTGCTGAGGCAATTGAGGTTAAGTGACTTGCCCAGGGTCACACAGCTAGGGAATGTTAAGTGAGGTCAGATTTGAACTCAGGTCTTCCTGACTTCAGGGCTGGTACTCTATCCACTGCGCCACCTAGCTGCCCCAAAATTGCCGTATTCTTTAAAAATTATACCCTATAGTCAAGACAAGCTCTTTTGAATAAATACACTTTGATGCCCTTTGGATTAAGAACCGGTTATTTTCTTGTTTCTCTCTCCTAAAGAATGTCCTTAAAGTCTCAAAGGATATGAACAGACAATTTTCAAATGATGAAATTAAAACTATTTGTAGTCATATGAAAAGGTGCTCCAAATCACTGTTGATCAGAGAAATGCAAATTAAGACAACTCTGAGGTACCACTACACACCTGTCAGATTGGCTAAAATGACAGGAAAAGATAATGACGAATGTTGGAGGGGATGTGGGAAAGCTGGGACACTGATACATTGTTAGTGGAACTGAATGGATCCAGCCATTCTGGAGAGCAATTTGGAACTATGCTCAAAAAGTTATCAAACTGTGCATACCCTTTGACCCAGCAGCATTTCTATTGGGCTTATATCCCAAAGAAATCATAAAGGAAGGAAAAGGCCCCACATGTGCAAGAATGTTTGTGGCAGCCCTTTTTGTAGTGGCTAGAAACTGGAAATTGAATAGATGCCCTTCAATTGGAGAATGGCTGAATAAATTATGGTATATGAATATTATGGAATATTATTGTTCTGTAAGAAATGACCAGCAAGATAATTTCAGAGAGGCCTGGAGAGACTTACATGAACTGATGCTGAGTGAAATGAGCAGAACCAGGAGATCATTATACACGGCAACAACAGTACTATATGACGATCAATTCTGATGGACATGGCTCTCTTCAACAATGAAATGTTTCAAACCACCTCTAATTGTTCACTGAAGAAAGCCATATACACCCAGAGAGAGGGATGTGAAATGTGGACCACAACATAACATTCTCATACTCCTTGATTGATGTTTGCTTACATTGTGTTTCCTTTATCTGATATATCGTTTGTGTAGATAAGATTTTTCTTGCACAGCAATGATAAGTTTGGAAATATGTATACATATATTTGATTTGCCAATATTTTAACATAATTAACATGTAGTGGATATCCTGCCATCTAGGGGAGGGGTGGGGAGTTGGGGGGAAAAATTTGTAACGGAAAGCTATGTAAGGGTTATTGTTGAAGAATTACCCACACATGTTATGCAAATAGAATTTAAAAAAAGTTATCAAACTGTGCATACCCTTTGACCCAGCAGTGTTTCTATTGGGCTTATATCCCAAAGAAATCATAAAGGAAGGAAAGGACCCTATATGTGCAAGAATGTTTGTGGCAGCCCTTTCTGTAGTGGCTAGAAACTGGAAACTGAATGGATGCCCATCAATTGGAGAATGGCTGAATAAATTATGGTATATGAATGTTATGGAATATTATTGTTCTGTAAGAAATGACCAGCGGGATGATTTCAGAGAGGCCTGGAGAGACTTGCATGAACTGATGCTGAGTGAAGTGAGCAGAACCAAGAGATCATTATTCATGGCAACAAGACTATGTGATGATCAATTCTGATGAATATGGCTCTGTTCAACAGAACAATGAAATGTTTCAAAGCACTTCCAATTCTTCACTGAAGAAAGCCATATACACCCAGAGAGAGGGATGTGAAATGTGGACCACAACATAACATTTTCATGCTCTCTATTGATGTGTGCTTGCATTGTGTTTCCTTTCTGATTCTTTCTTGTAGATATGATTTTTCTTGCACAAAAATGTGTGGAAATATGTATACATATTTGATCTGTCAAGTATTTTAACATAAACAATGTCCTTAAAGTCACCTACTGTAATGCTCTCATTTTTTCATGTGTAGAAACTAAGTTCTAGAGATCTTATCCAGATGTAAGTAGAATAGTTATAATTTGAACCTGCTTTCTCACTTAAAATAAAAAATGCTTTATACAGTTAAGCAAAACTCACACAATTGCATCTGACAGCATATGCATCATGTATACCAGGAGCTGTAGAAACAGATTTGTCCTAGAAGAAACTTAAAAAAATACTTTATTAGTTTTTATAGAGTTAATATAGTGTTTTAACATTTTCTCTAGAACATCTCTGAAAATACATTTAAAATGCATCCTTTTGTACCTAGATATCATGCCATAATACAATGTGAGATAATAGTAATGGAATAAGCAAATCTAGAAGTTTCTCTAAATGAAGAATGACCAAGAACATTCACTTCAGAAGTCTCAAAGTCAATGATTCTGCTATATTCCCATTAACTGCTACTCAATTTTTTTTGCCCCCAGAAAACAATATTCCAGAATGGCTTAAGAATTTTGTCTATTCTTTTGCATCTTTCCTCTTCCTAGGAAATCTAGTCCCGTTTCCATAAAACATCTTAACTAACTCTCGTGCTTTGCTTTCTCTTTATCTAAATGATAGAACAATGGGAGATATATCACATATTCCATGAATTTTTGCCCATTTACCTCAATCATTTGACTTCTTGTTCCTATAATTAAATTTGTGCTTTTAGCTCCTCTTCCAGCCCAAACTCCAAAAAGACTGCAATTTTCTCTTTACTTCTGGATGCCTTCAAAGAGCTCTCTGTGCACCTTGTAGTAACGTTTCATTAACTGTATCATCATCATGAAACTAGAGCAATATCCATTAATAGCATTTATTATAATAGAGGGCGGAGGCTAACTTATCTCTGAAGATGTATTGGCTCTCCTCTTGGCTATAGAAGCATTTTTCCCAATATACTCTTTTCAGGTTCTGAATCTTCAGCTCTTCCAACCAATTTGATTCTGATTGAAGCTGTTGGAGCAAGTCTTACAGAACTAAAAGTTTTTCTAAGATAAGAGATCACCTTTACATAATACATCTTTTTCAATACTTGTGTGTGGGGGTATATTTTCTCTCTCCTAGAAAGAGTAGGATCTCCTTCATGCTAACATTTTTCCTATCTTCATGCTTTTGTTTCACTCAGCATCATCAAGCAGCATCTCAAATGATCCAGCTCCTCCAACATGGGCATCAAAAACCTGTCCATGTTCTAAAATAAGTAGAGGAAATCAGCTCATGTTTCCTATTTGCTTTAATTTGACTTCCAATTGGATGTAAAATCCTTGAGCTGCAACTTGATTATGTCCTCATCCTCCTAAAAATGTTCCATATTTAATTCAAAGCACAGACTATCTAGTTTTGATGTGATGCTATGCTTTCCAGAAACCTCATATTATTCTCTTCCTCTACAATTATCTCCAAAAGGCTTTTGATCACTTTTGTCCTTTCTAGCCTCTAGTCTTCTAGAATCCCTGTTGACTTGAATCCTGAAGGAAATCCATACTTTTGTGGAGATATGCTATTGATTCTATGGGCAGCACCTCACTTGTGCCTTCAGTTTGTGATCCCTGCCTTTCACAGCTAGCTCAGTACTGGTGGAGTGCGTGATAGGTCCAATCCAGGATAAACTCGACCCTCACACACGCAGTTCTCATACTTGCTCAAAGTTTCAGCAAGCTCAGTCCTCTCAAACCAGTCCTCATACTTGCTCAGTCTCAAAGTCCAATTTCCTTATCCTGTGGCCTATTTTTTCAATTGTAAAAGTTATTTGTTTAAGGTAATCTAGATGGTGAATGTCTGAGATGAGAACCTGGTTCTTTCTGACTAAGTTGTACCATTCTATCCAATAAGAAATCTGGCTCTTTTTTGGGGGGGCATTTATGAGAAGGTTAGACAAAAGGAAGAGGGAAAATAGACAAGCAAAGAGTATCTCATAGTGGGCTTAGTCCTGAAAAGGACTTAGCCTGTCACTTTGCCTCGTAGACAGCTAGTTTTTCCTTCACATCCTGTGAAAGGAGAGCAGAACATTTACTAATCTCTTCTCCAAGGCCTAGATACATCCCAATTCCAAAGTATTTGGCTTTGTCTTATTCTCTTATTATACTCATATTCATTGTTTCCATGGTACTGATTATTTTTTTAATCAGTTCAGATGACATTCTGTATTTCTGTGAATTTCTCTTGTTTTAGTGAATTGGGATGTTGTTGCTCTATAAACTAGTATTAGAAACCTGATTTCTATTTTCCTCCTCTCTGCTCCTTACTTATACTAGCTATAAGTGGCTGAGCTAATTCCTACTTGCTCTTACCAGCTCTAAATTGAAAAGTTCCTGCTTATAAAATGCCAGTAGTGGTTTATGATTTCTATGATGCCATAGACCATGATTAACATGGAGGAAGAAATGATTCTTTAAGTGCTGATCCCAGTCTTCCTTCCCCATGTCTTGTCATTGACTTCCACATATTTCTATAATATAAATCTTGAAAGACATCAACTCAACTCTATGAAAGTGAGTGTGCCCCAACAAAACCATGTGAAAAAATGGATAGTATCTTGGAAGAGTAATTTACTGTATGATTTTGGTCAAGTCACTTAACTTTCCTTCTATAAAATGGGACTAATAATAAGACCTTAAGGTCTCTAGGCTGGATTGTTTAGGTTCAAATTAGAATGAATGGAAAACATTTCACAAATGCTTTAAGCATCCAAGAAAACTGGCATTCACATAGTATTTCTAGAGTTTTGCAAATATGATTTCCTCACTAACACTATAAGGGAAGACCAGGATTAAGTACTTGAATTGAAACAGTTTTTGTCTTAAAATTGTTTTCTATTGAGGAAACATGTACACAGATAAGAGAACTCCCTGAATACGAAAAGTAACTGAGATGATGACTGGGGCGGGAGGAGGCTCTGGAAAAATAGGCCTCTCACCTAAGAGAAGATTTCTACACTTTGGCTTGAGTCATTTCTCTATTCTTGAACTCCAATCTATCTTATTTTTGAAGAGAATGGCTCTTTAAATCTCATACTGACTATTTCAGGGTAGGGCACATGGGATTTAAACATCACCTCCCCTCAGTATCCAAAGATCCTCATTCCTCTGCAGGGAAAGTGAGGGGAAGCAATGCTATTGTTTTCCTCTTAAGTTATCTGGTTTTGCTATTGTGAAAGGACTGGGAAGTCGGGACTGAGAGCAGTATGAAAAGAAAAGTGGAGAAATTGACTTTTTTTTTTTTTTTTTGAGGTGAACCTTCCCCTCCCCCTGCATTGTTGCTCTGCAGTCTCTGGCTTAGGGCTGCTTGTTAATGGAGAATGCAGTATTAATGAAGTGTCCCAGATTGCCTTTACTACTGGCAATCCATCTGCATCAGGGCTGGGGAAGCTGCTGACATGTTGAATGGAAGTGAATGAGTCCATCATCCTTGATTAGGAGGGTGCAGGGGAGGAGAGTTGCTGAGGAGGGTCCCCTGGGAACACAACCTCTCTTGTGCAGGTACACTCAATAAACAGAGAGTGATAAAACAGGAGGCTATACCAGGAAATCGATGAGAGGAGGGCCCTGTGGGCTCTCTTCCTTCTTCCTCTGCTTTCTCTTGCTCCTACTCAAGTTCACTTTCCCAGGGAAATGTCTAAGGTGACGGCTATGAAAATGTTTTGCTTCATCAAAGAACCTCTGTTAGGCTATCCTTGCAGCTAAAGTGCACTAGGGCTCCCTGCTTTTGCAGTTTCTTCTCTGCTTGGGATCCTGAAGAAAAAAGATGGAATTTTGTTAGCTTTCCAGAGCCATTTTGATTAGGGATGGATGGAATTGGATGGGAAGGCAGGTTAAGGGAAGGGAGGGAGGAAACTTACCAGGGATGTTTGAAGAGTGAGATCTATGGATTACAAAATGAGAACCTATCTAGAGATAATAGGAAGTCAGAGGTCAGTGGATAGATTTGTGAACTTGGTGGAGGAAGGATGTAAAATGACATTTTTATTGACTGAAATTTAGTATTTCTCAATTTTGAATATAGGCAATAAAGCACTGGTCTGAGTCTCTGTAGACTTTACCATGCTGCCAAAGGGTTCCATGACATGAAAAGCAAAAAGCCCTCCTCAATCTACAATTGAATGAAAATTCCTCTAGTCAATAATTAAGGTACCCTGAGATAATTATACATCATTAGTCCTTTATGTATTCTACAATCCAGCTAGACTGAACTTTTTGCTCTTCATACAGGGTATTATAACTTCCCACTGGATATCTTTGATTAGGCTGTGCCTTATCCATGGACTCTCCTTTCTCCTCACCCTTTTTGGAGCTTTAAGCACCACTTCCTATTTGATTACTCATTTTCTTGTTGCCAGAGCATACCTACTTTTCAAATGACTTCATATTTCCTTCTATGTATTTCCTACTTAAAACACTTGAAGTATATCTAAATTTGAAAGGGATTTTGGAGACCATTAGTTCTACCCTCCTAGATTTTAGAGAAGGGGAAATTGAGAAAGTCATTTAAGGTCTTTACCATGGGCTTGACTGAGACCCAGAAGAAGAGGATTCAAATACTACCTTTGGTGACTGATTCCAGAACCAGGGCTTTTTTCCACTTTAGTGTGATGCAAACCTGTGATATTCAGTCTCTGATAGATTGTGGGTACCTTGAAGGCAAGGAATATTTTACTTGTCTACACCCTTGACATCTCATAGTATCTACTATAATTGGTGTTTAATAAATATCTAATTTCTGATGGTTCTGTTGTATTCCTGAGCCCCAAGCCACTTTTGAGAAACATAAAGGGAATTCCTGGAAATGAGTTGTTTTCATTGAATTCAATGATGCTAAAGCAGGAACACATTCTGTTAGTGAGTCTAACATTTGGAAAATCACCAATTTGGTCTCTACTCTCAGCAGCTTGCAACTGAGAATGGAGAGACTGGTATTTTGCATCTATTTTGTGGTAAAAGAATATATACAAAGTGATTGTATTGGGATAAAAAACAGCTGCAGAGTTTATCGATTCAGTCCTAGCATTTCACTTTGTATTGGCACAATAATCTTTGAGAAATTTCTTCAAGGAATTCCTTTAAGAAACTGATAGAAGAATGGTAGTGGTACAGCTATTCTCCTTAAGTGGCTTTTCACCATTGTGGGCTCCTTCCCACCTTTCCCACACCACCCCAGGCTAAAATGAAATGTTACTGCATCTAGACGGTAGGTCAAAAGATGGATGCAAGGCAGAATGTCATAGTTACAAAGAAGAAAATATTCTATGATGACTTGGGTTTGGAATTTTTGGATATTTTGGTACAGAAGGAGGCAGCAAAGGCTAAGGCAACAAAACTCTTTACTAGGACAGGGTAACCAGATCTTTGCTCCAGGGCTCCAAAATCTAGAAGGGACGTTGTACCAATCGTCCTATAATGGAAAACACTTAACAAAAAGAACAAGAAATGGAGGAGGTCACTAGATGATAGTTTTCTATTTCTTACTCTTTTCTTCCCCTTCTATTCAGGTAGCTTTGTGCTATCTTGTGGTGAGTCTTTACCCATACCAAAATTAAACTTATGGGAGACTTCTCACAGGTTGACCTCAGCACAAACATTGTAAGATGTGATTGTCTAGCAAGGATTATTTTAGACTAGGAGTTGAGAACATGGAATTTTAATTAGCTTTGCTGTTTAACTATAGAATTAGATAAATCACTCTCTGAGAAGCAACATGGTGCCAGAGAAAGGACACTAGATTTGGCTTTAAAAAGCAGTTCTCGATGCTTTTTCTTCACATCGAACTGACCAAGGCTCAACGCTGCATTTTTCAATTTTTCCACTTTATTAAATAAAGAAGTTGCTCATCCTCTCTTCCCTGTAGTATTAGACTGGCTATACTTAATTAGTCTTATTTCTTGAGTCTCATTCCCACTGCAGTCTACTGCTGCCAAAGTGATTTCCTTAAAAGTAGATTCTAGTCACTTCCTTACTCAAATTCCAGGTCCTCTTTCTTTTTGAATGAAACCATGAGGCCTTGTGTTTATACAGTTTTTATTTATACAGCCTTCATTTATACAGTCCTTCATAATATATATCTAGCCTCATTGTCTAGGTTAGAGTGAGGGAAATGATGTTCAAATTGCTTTTACCATTTTTCTTGATATGTGATAGCTTTGTACTGAATGGAATTCATCCCTCCATCACTAGATGTTGAGTGAAGAATGCTGCAGGAAAACTTTAAACTCTGAGTTTAGCAGATAGAAATAGAAGTTCAGAACCTCGTGGAAGGTTTCTGGTCCTGAGGATGAAGGGGGAAATCCAGATTAAAAATAGTTCCGTTCCTGATGACTTAAGGATGACAAGGATTTTTTTTTTGTTTTAGCCAAGTCTTTTATATCTTGCAAACTAGAGAGAGATCAAGCAATAAATATAGGAAATTGATCATCTCTCTACTATGGAAAATTAAGTGATAGATGGTGAATCCCTTTCTTTATAGTTACCACTTTCAGAGTCAATGACTACTTGTGTTTCTGGAACTCCAATTCCTCAGGAGCTAATTACTCTTGATAGAAAAGTTTGAAGATTAGAATAATGTAAACTTAAGCTCATAGTTTCGAGGTAGGAGGAATTTTAGGTAGTTTAACTCAACACCCTCCTCTTACAGATGAGGAAACTGAGGACCAAGGATATCATGCAACTTCCCCAATATCACACAAGTAATGGAGTTGGGATTTTTAAACCCAGGTCTTGACTCCAGAGTCAAAATTTCTTCTACCTTTCTGAATAGAGAAAAATAACTCCTTAGGTCCTAAAACAGACAAGTACTATATTTTGACATTTCCTAATTTAGTTCTAAAATGTGGCACCTGAAATTCTGTCCAGTGACTTCCTTTGACTAAATGCCAGAATTATCTCTTCCCTTTCATTGAATGAGGAAGATTCTAAGAAAGGAATATAGAGCTGTTTGTCTCCTAATGACATTTTACTATCTTCTTGTCCCCTAAACTTGAATAGAAATTAAACTATATGCTCAATGCTGTTGTGATGCACATTTTCTAGTTATATAATAAGTTGTTGCGTGTATTGCATGATGTGGACTTTGTTGCAGAGAGCTGGGTAAATTAGTTTTACACTAATATATATGGGAGCAGAAAAAAAGGACTAGCATATATTATCCTTTACAATGTTAAGTATATGGACTTGTAATTACATTGTGTCACATGTGTAGATTGAAGATTCTGAATTCTAGGCTTCCTTCCCGTCCCTCCCCAGAACAAAGAAGCATAATAATTACGACACTAATGAAACCTGGTAAGATTTTATATTGGACAGCTTTGTGAATGGTACCTACCGTCTAGATGCAGTAACATTTCATTTTAGCCTGGGGTGGTGTGGGAAAGGTGGGGAGGAGCCCACAATGGTGAAAAGCCACCTAAGGAGAATAGCAGTACCACTACCATTCTTCTATCAGTTTCTTAAAGGAATTCCTTGAAGAAATTTCTCAAAGATTATTGTGCCAATACAAAGTGAAATGCTAGGACTGAATCGATAAACTCTGCAGCTGTTTTTTATCCCAATACAATCACTTTGTATATATTCTTTTACCACAATTACATTTATAAAGATTTTTCCTTCCCTTTACATTTTAGTGACTCTAATCTCCTATGTGTCAGTTGCTTCATTCAATGAAAGCAGATTAGAGCCCATTTAGAATCCTTTTGTTCAACTATGGGCCCAGTTGATGAGTCAGAGTAGACTGATAAAGCAACTGAAATTGACAGCTTTGGTCCCTGACCCTCAAGGATTCATATGACATCTTGAATTCAGAAAGACTGAGTGAAAATTCATCTTAGAGCAACGAATGGAATCGGCTAAAGCTTGATGAATACCTCTGTATCTTTGCTTCCTAGGAAACAGTATCTCCAACACCCAGTCGTGAACTAACAACACAAGCTGAGTTCATATTGGATGAACTAACTCCTAGGAACTTTTTTCTCAGGGAGAGAAAAAGCTCAGAGTAGTGGTTCCACTCTGAAACTTGGTAAACAAAGAGTGCAATACTAGCTTGTAATGTCCAATTCTGCTCACTGGAGTATTTCACTACCAGCCGAAATCCTGATCATGGGTGAGAAGTGGCAGAATTCATGGTGATGGTCAAAATGGACTTCATTTATTTCAAATTCTCAGCCTTATATACCTTTAATACCCTTACATAACTATAGCACAATAAACATGTGCTACCTATATACATGCAGGACCTCATAAACAACTTGCTATTGTGTCTAGATGTCTCTTTGCCACTTAGTATAACTCTTCTTTAATTACAACACAAGTTGTCACATGCCATGATTTCTCAGGGCAGATGGGGAGCCAAACCAGACATGTTATTAGGTTCCCTGGCTCGGCTGGAGAACTTATACCTTATACCTCAGAGTTTACCTCTACATCTCCTACTTTCTTTTGTTTTAATTGAAGCAGGTATACATCAGTGGTTAAATCCATCAGCATAGGAGGAATCACACAGACAAGTGGCAATATCCCACACAATATGAATAAGCAAGATATTGTAAAAGACTTCTATGAGTCCCAGAAGGAAGGCATAGAAAATAATTCTTGTGTCTCCCATCCATTGAGCAGCTTCATGTAGGTAGTACACATTTGTGGTCACTTGCTGTGAGTTACTGATATACTCACGACCACACATACAGATCCTTCAGCAGCCAAGGGATGGTCCAAAGCCAGTCTATTGACCATCACTTCCTGTTTCAGGGAATCCAATTATTCCTGCAGATTTTGAAGTCCTGCATCAGTTTCATTGGCCATGATTTTTATGGTCATGGTAATGTTCATTAGTCCATCACCATACACAGGGCTAACAGCCATGATCTTTCAGAGGCAGATGGAGTCAGAAATGGAACCACCCATTGTTTCCTGGATCTTCTCCTTTGTTTCAAGGGCCTTCTCTTTTTCCATCTCTCTCCAATGGATTTGTGGATATGGTGTCCGCACCCATTGGATTCCTCCTCTATCTGTAGAGACACAAGCAAATCCTCTGTCCCAAGCTGTTAGTCTGTCTGGTCCCTTCCATTCACTGCTCTCCAGATTTCTCCACATCACCTGGCGATTATCTAAAACTACTGGAGCTGCTCACACTGGACACCACCCTTCCAGGGAGTTGTGAAAACCTGTCTGCTGGAGACAGTGCATCCTTATCCAAAATTTAAAAAAAAATTAATAGTATAGAGTTAAGAAGTTCTCCAGGGTTAACTATGGCAGTATAAAGGGTTAAATTTAGAAGTTCTGTAGGGTTGCCTATGGTTTACCCTTTCTTTTGTTTTTTGAGAATTGTCTTTATCTGTTCCTCCTCTCTACTATTGCCTGTCCGTGAGGGTTGAAGGGTATGCCAGTGGTGTGTGAAATCTGATATCGTACACAAGTGTGCAAAATGTTTAGGAGTATATGCAAGTCCATTATCTGTTTTTATTGCTTGTGGCACGCCCACAACTGCAAAGGCCTATGTAAGGAATTCAATGATTACCCAGGCCATCTTTTGCTGCTGGTACTGCAAAAAAAATCTTAGGTGTCCATGGTAACATGGATAAAACTGATGGCCAAAAGATTTATAACAAGTCGAATCCACCTGCCAAATTTCACTGGGCCTCAAACCATGAGGATTTTTTTCTGAAGGAAGCATAGGAGCACGGAAAGGAAGGCAAGCTATACAGGCTTTTACTATGTTCCTCCCTTCTTTTGTTACCCCAAACTGCAGACGTAAAGCTCGTGCAGCCTGATACTTAGAATGAGATTCTTGGGCGGCCTGAAATAGGGGAGTGTTGGCTAACATGGTGAGAAGGTGCGCTCTGCCTTTGAGTTTACATTAAAAAATAGTTTCTAGAATACCAGTGCGAGAGTGGATAAGCAAGAGGTAATACTTACCTGGATGGTTTCTTACTTGCTCTTGAAGTTCCTTAAAAAGCTGAAATGTTAGAGGCTACAAATTTTATTTGGGCTGTGGCAATTTTGAACCACACCTACTGAATGAGCTGAATCGGATATTAGATTTAAGTCTCCTGAGTAATAAGTAAGGGCTCACATAATTGCTTACAACTCCTTCTGCTGAGTTGGACTAAAAGTTCTGACCACTCTTTCTATAGCTGTCAATATACCGTACAAGTATTATATTTGGACTCATCTATAAAGATGGTCCTTTAAAAGGAATCTTAAAAACCTTTTCTACAAAATCCAATGGTCAGGCAATCTTTAAGGGGGACCCATGCATGAAACTTGGAGCTGTGGCCAGTAAAATTTTCCACTCTGGGATGGTTTTACAGCACAGATTAATTTGTACATTGGTATAAAAGGTGTATATCTTATCAGGCCCTATTCCAGATAATTGTATTAATTGCTTTACGGTCTTTAACAAAATTCTAGCCAAAAGTACTGGGTAAAGAATAAGGCTTTGTTCTGGTTATTCTGGGAGGGTCACCTACTCAGTGTATCCTTGATGAAAGATTGATGTAGATGTCTTTTGAAAACAAATCGATATTTCCAAGGGTTTTTGAGTGACTTTTCAACCACATTGGATAAAACCTGTTTAACCTCTATGAGCCTCTTTGGCTTCTTTCATAAGCTGGCAGGGTTAGTCTAAAGCAATATCTCCCCTAAGATGCCATACAATAGTTGTAATTGATAAATAGTTAAATCTAACACTGGATGCCTCCATTTTGTATCTCCTATCAATTTCTGAAAGTCATTTAAGGAGTTTAACTTCTTTATTCTTATAGAAAGTTTTTGTACTTTAAGTACCTGGAGGTGGATATACTTCATATCCTAAATATTGAAAAGAAGCATGCCTTTGAATTTTTTTCTGGGGCTATATACAACTAGTAGTTCCTTAGTGTTTCTAGGGTGTTTTGTAGGCATGTTTCTAACATTTGCTCCTCAGGGGCACACCCCAATGTATCATCCATGTGATGTAATAACAACTTTTGGAAATGCTTTTCTTACTGGAGTAAGAGCAGCAGCTACATACATTTGACACATGGTAGGGCTGTTTTTCATTCCCTGTGGCAAAACTGTCCATTCAAATCTTTTATAAGGTTCAACTAAATTAACGCTGGGCACGGAAAAGGCAAATCTTTTTATATCCTCCTTATCCAGAGAGATAGAGTAGAAACAATCCTTAATGTCTATAACCCAGAGAGGCCGTTCCCTAGGCAATTGAGTAGGAGATGGAAGTCCAGGCTGAAGAGTTCCCATTGCTTCCATCTGTTAATTTACTTGTCTCAAAATGTTCAACCTCCTCCATTTTCCAGATTTCTTTTTTACAGCAAATACAGGGGGTTTGGAGAAGGTTGTAGGTGTCATTGGACAAGTTGCTCCTGTACTATACCTTAATAAGGCCTGAATTTTTAATTGGCTAGGGTCCACTGTTCCACCCACACCAGTGCATCAATTTTCCATTGGATGGGGATAGGTGTATAGGATGAGTGAGTCTAACTAAACTCAAAGCACTCAATTATAATCTTAACTGCAATAAAATGTCTCTTCTCCTTTGGCCCCACCAGCACAGTTTTGTTCTCCTGTATCCCAAGGCAAGGCAATGTTGTCACCATCCCTCCCGCTCCTCCTCCCACCCATGAAGGCAGAGTTGAGGAAGGATGATCAGAAAGCAAAGGATATACCATAAGGGTGCATATATGGACTTGGGAGGAAGTTGAGGGCAGGCTGAGAGAAACTCCATGTCCCTCAAACCTCGAAGTTTAATAAATAATATAAACAAGACACTATAAAAGGCTTCCTTAGCTCTGTTCCACATGCTATACCCTCAAGGGCTACAGGCACCATCCCTTTGCTTGTTTTTCTCCTTACACTTCTTTGTCTGGCATCCCATGCTAAAAGCTTTCTTTTTCTTTTTCTTTTATGTGGGATTTCTTAAAGTCAATTTCATTACATTGTACAGAAGGACTGTCCTTGGGGAGTGAATTGGGACCCATAGTCTGGTGTAGTATTCAATTAGTTCTCCCACTACCTTCTACATCTCTGGCTCCAACCTCTCCTCAGAGAGCCACGGAGACATGCACTCCAGAACATCCAAGAACTTTGTGATCTGCTTCTGATTCACTAACAAACCTTGCCTCTCTATTAACTTAATTGGGTATTCCTGATACTTCCCTCAGGAGGGGGAAGCTCTTGTTAGCACTTACCCCATTTTGGCTGGAAAAATAAAAGTGACTAGATTAGTCCTTTAACAATCTTCCCACTTGCCTGTCTTTATACTTAACCTGTGTGGCTCACAGGACTCCTTCCCGAACTCAGTGATCATGTCAGCCAAGCTGCTGTGTACCCTGCTTTCCAGGGCCCTGCATTGAACATCAAATGTGTAATGCCCAATTCTGCTCACTGGGAGATTTCGGTACCAGCCCAAATCCTGATCATGGGTGAGGAATAAAGGGCTGGAATTCATGTGGATGGTCTAACATGGAGTTCATTTATTTCAAATTCTCTCAGCCTTATATACACTAATATACTTACATAACTATGCACATGTGGGCCACAAACAACTTGCTATTGTGTGTAGATGTTTCTTTGCCACTTAATATAACTCTGTTTTAATTATAACACAGGTTGTCATGTCCCCACCCCAATTTCTGAGGAAAGCTTTGACTTCCTTGGGGGGGGCACAGAATGAGGAGCCAAACCAGACATGTCAGCAGACTCCCTGGCTGGGCTGAAGGGTCCTCACTCAGAGTTCCCACACTATCTGTGGCTCTCAACACTAGCTAGTCCTTAGGTCTGATGGAGAAGAGAACAAAAGCCAAAGAAAGCCCTAGAATAATGACTTGGAGAAGAACCATTATTTCTTTTTGTGAAGGAACATTCAAAAAATAGAGTGTAGGGATCCTGACTTTCCTGGAATGAGGCCAAAAGGAAAACCAGTGCTGGTATGCCTGATGGGCCGTGGCACTTTATGTTCTAAAACAAGGTTTCTCAACTTCCCCATGAATGGCCATGGGGAGTCTGGAAGCACTAATGTGGAGAAAAATATGAGTTTTGTTGTTTCTATTATGATTACTCTGACCTTACTTGATAAGGGCTCCCTTTCCTACTTGGTATCTAAACCCTGCCCTTGACCTGTATGAAGAAGATGCAAGGGATATAATGAATTAAGGCTGATTTATTTTCAAGGAGCCTGTAAAAATTCATGGTAACTCCCCTGTATCTTAGAGAGCTGATAGATAATCATAGTGCCAGAACTACCTCATTTCCATAACCATAAATGGGTATTGCCTTAGGAGGATTCAGAGAATTCTGCTTTCTGTGATGGAGCATCAATAATTGGAATGATTGTGGCTGAGCAAAAGTACCTTTACCTTCTCAAACCTCCCATTCATCTTCAGCAGAGTAAGAGGGTCCCACTGGGTGTTCTCCAAAATCAACTTGAGCTTTTTATTGAAACCTTAAAATTAGTCTATTCTATTTACCTTATGTTATTCCTGATTCTTGTATTTGTAAGTCAAATTTTCCATTAACTTCTGGTCTTTTTTCCTCAAGAATTCCAGAAACAGAGGAGGTGGAGCCAAGATGGCAGACTGAAGACACAACTGTGTCCTCCTCTGACCTTCTCTCAAATCAGTTCAGAGGCTTAATCTGTGGTTTTAAGTCAAAGAACCCAGAAATATTTGGACTACAAAACCTTCCTTGCAGAAGGTACCTTTGAAGAGCTTCATAGCAGGTCTGTTTCAATTGAGCCAGGGGGTTGAGCAGTTTGCCAGGTGTGGCAGGACTCGGCGTGGCAAATTTTAAACACCTGGGGAGTCTGAGACTCTTGAGACACTCTGCCCTGATTTCGGGCAGGTGCTCTGGCAGATCTGCCTTTTTGTAAAAGGCAGTTTGTAGCCCATTGCAAACTCCTTTCCCAGTCCAGAGAGCCCAGACCTGGAAGTTACCAGAATTACCCCAGGGCAAATTACCACAGCCACTGCTTCTCTGCTTTAAACAGACCCCAAGCTTTTTTAAAAAAATGAGTAAAACAGAAGAGAAGTCTCACCATAGACAGCTTTTAGGGAGAGAAAGAAGGGTAGCCCCTAGATCCTGAGGTTCCTATAGGCAAAGCATCTCTAGAGAGCCACCAAGGGAGACATGACCTGGTCCCCCTTTCACAAGGCCTTCCTGGAAGACTGCATAAAGAATCTCCAAAGAGAGCTAGAGGATAAATGGGGAAATGAATTGAGATCAGTGCAAGAAGTCCTCCAAAAGAGATATGATAAAGACACCAATTTACTGAAAAACAAAATTGGTGAAATGGAAAAAGACAACAATGCACTGAAAAACAAAATTGGTGAAGTGGGAAAAGTATGTAATGAACAAATTGGCCAGTTACAAAAAGAGCTAAAAAAAACTGAAGTAATACATTAAAAATTAGAATTGAACAAATGGAAGCAAATGACTCAATAAGACTTCAAGAATCAGTCAAACAAAAACAAAAAAAAATGAAAAAATAGAAGAAAATATGAAATATCTCCTAGGAAAAACTGACTTGAAAAATAGATCTGGGAGAGACGATCTAAGGGTTATTGGACTTCCTGAAAGCCATGATGAAAAAAATAATCTAAATACTATCTTCCAGGAAATCTTGAAAGAAAACTGCCCTGGTGTTTGGGAATCAGAAGGCAAAATCGCCATTGAAAGAATTCGCCAATCACCTCCTGAAAGAGATCCCAAAATTAAATCCCCAAGGAATATCCTGGCTAAATTTCAGGACTATCACACCAAGGAAAAGATTTTGCTAGCAGCTAGAAACAATTCAAATACCGAGGAACTATAATTAGAATCACACAAGATCTGTCCTTCTCCATATTGAAGGATCAAAGGGCCTGAAACCAGATATTCTGAAAGGCAAAGGAACTTGGATTACAGCCAAGAATAACCTAACCAGCTAGAATGAGCATTATCTTTCAGGGAAGATGGACATTTAATAATATAGGTGAATTTCACCTATTTCTAATGAAAAGATCAGATCTGAACAAAAAATTTGACCTCCAAACAACTCGAGAAGCATAAAAAGGTAAAAAGGAAAGAACTCTTGAGAAGTATCGGAGGTATAATTTGATATTACCTTGATAATATGAAAAAGAAAACTAGAGGTGGAAAGGCTATCACCCTGAGAGAGGGAAAAGATGGTAAATTAAGGTTTAAAAAAAGTAAAAATAAGGTAAAATCTCATTAAGAGGCAAAGAAAACCTAATATAATTGAGGGAAAGAAGGGAGGGAGATGAGCATTGTGTAAATCTTACTCTCATCAGATTGGACTCTAAAAGAGTATATCAGACATTTGGTTTCACAGAGAAACTTGTCCTTCCTTATAGGGAAGTGGGAGGGAAAGAAAGGGATAGACTAATAGAAGGGAAAATAGAAGAATGGGGGGGGGGAGAAGGAGTAAAAAAGGGGGAGGGACTCTTAAGGAGGGAGGTGGTCATCAAAAGCAAAATACTGGGAAGAGGGGAAGGGAGAAAAGGGGAAAGGAAAGAAAAACATAACTGGGGTAAATAAAATGGCAGGAAATGTAGAATTAGTTATTTTAACTGAACGTGAATTGATGAACTCTCCCATAAAGCAGAGGTGGATAGCAGACTGGATTAAAAACCAGAATCCAACAACATGTTTACAAGCAACACATCTAAAGCATAGAGAAACATACAGGGTGAAGGTAAAAGGCTGGAGCAAAATCTATTATGGTTCAGGTGAACAAAAAAAAGCAGGGGTAGCAGTCCTTCTCAGATCAAGTAAAAGCAAAGATAGATATAATTAAAAGATAAGGCAGGAAACTATATTTTACTAAAGGGTACCATAGTGAAGCAGTATCAATACTAAATATACATGCACCAAGTGGTATAACATCAAAATTCCTAGAGGAGAAATTAAGAGAGATGCAAGAAAAAATACAGCAGAACTGTACTAGTGGGGGATCTCAACATTGCTCTCTCAGAATTAGATAAATCAAACCATAAAATAAGAAAGAAATTAGGGAGGTAAACAAATTATTAGAAAAATTAGTTATGATAGATCTTTGGAGAAAATTGAATGGAAATAGTAGAGAGTTTACTTTTTTCTCTGTGGTTCATGGAACTTATACAAAAACTGACCACGTGCTAGGGCATAAAAACCTCAATCAAATGCAGAAAGGCAGTTTTCCAATAAAAATCACATGCAATATAAGACCAGGAGAAAATAGACCAAAAGTTATATGGAAATTAAATAATCTAATCCTAAAGAATGAATGGGTGAAAGAGCAAATCATAGACACAATCAATTTCATCCAAGAGAATGACAATAATGAGACAACATACCAAAATTTGTGGGATATGGCCAAAGCAGTTAAGGGGTGATTTTATATCTCTAGATGCTTGCTTCTATAAAATAGAGATCAACAAATTGGTCTTACTACTATTAAAAAAAACTAGAAAAAGAACAAATTTAAAACCCTCAATTAAATACCAAATTGGAAATTCTAAAAATAAAAGGAGAGATTAATAAAATTAAAAATAACTATTGAATTAATAAATAAAACTAAGAGTTGGTTTTACAAAAACCAACAAAATAAGCCTCTAGTTAATTTGATTAGAAAAAGGAAAGAGGAAAATCAAATTGTTAGTCTCAAAAATAAGGGAGAACTTTCCTCAAATGAAGAGGAAATTAGAGTAATAATTAGGAGTTATTTTGCCCAACTTTATGCCAATAAATTTGATAATCTAAATGAAATGGAGGACTATCTACAAAAATGTAGATTGCCCAGCTTAACAGAAGAGGAAATAAAATATCTAAATAGCCCCATTTTAGAAAAAAAAAAGAAATAGAACAAGCTATTAATCAACTCCCTAAGAAAAAATCTCCAGGGCCAGATGGATTCACATGTGAATTCTACCAAATATTCAAAGAACAATTAATTCTAATACTATATAAACTATACTATCAAATTCCTTATGATACAGATATGGTGCTGATAGCCAAATCAGGTAGCATGAAAATGGAGAAAGAAAACTTTAGGCCAATTTCCCTAATATTGATGCAAAAATTTTAAATAAGATATTAGCAATGAGATTACAGAAAGTAATCCCCAGGATAGTACACTATGACCAAGTAGGATTTATACCAGGCATGCAGGGCTGGTTCAATATTAGGAAAACTATCAGCATAATCAACTCTATCAATAACCAAACAAATCATGATTATCTCAGATGCAGAAAAAGCATTTGATAAAATCCAACACCCATTCCTATTAAAAACACTAAAGAGTATAAGAATAACTGGCTTTTCCTTAAAATGATTAGTAGCATCTACTTAAAACCATCAGCAAACATCATATGTAATGGAGACAAACTAAAACCACTCCCAATAAGATCAGGAGTGAAACAAGGCTGCCCACAGTCACCATTACTATTTAATATTGTATTAGAAACATTAGCTTTGGCAGTAAGAGAAGAGATAAAAGGAATTAGAGTAGGTAATAAGGAAACCGAATTATCACTCTTTGCTAAAGTTGTGAATTATTTCTAGTAGTTTTTTAGTTGAGTCTCTAGGGTTCTCTGCAGATGACATGATGGTATACTTAAAGTTGCAGGATACAAAATAAATCCACATAAATCATCAGCATTTTTATATATTACCAACAAAGTTCAGCAGCAAGAGATAAAAAAAGAAATTCCATTCAAAATAATGGTTGATAGTATAAAATATTTGGGAATCCATCTGCCAAGGAAAAGTCAGGAACTATATAAAACTACAAAACACTTTCCACATAAATTAAGTCAGGCCTAGTCAATTGGAAAAACATCAAGTGCTCATGGGTAGGTTGAGCAAATATAAATTAGAGTAGTATTGTTTTTATTTAGTGCCATACCAAACTCATATTTATAAAGAATTCAAGCCACTCTCCAATCGATAAATGGTCAAAGGATATGAACAGACAATTTTCAGATGATGAAATTAAAACCATTTCTAGTCATATGAAAAGGTGCTCCAAATCACTGTTGATCAGAGAAATGCAAATTAAGACAACTGAGATACCACTACACACTTGTCAGATTGGCTAAAATGACAGGAAAGGATAATGACAAATGTTGGAGGGTATGTGGGAAAACTGGGACACTGATACATTGTTGGTGGAATTGTGAACAGGTCCAACCACTCTGGAGAGCAATTTAGAACTATGCTCAAAAAGTTATCAAACTGTGCATACCCTTTGACCTAGTAGTGTTTATATTGGGCCTATATCCCAAAGAGATCTTAAAGGAAGAAAAGGGGACCCACATGTGCAAGAATGTTTGTGGCATCCCTTTTTGTAGTGGCTAGAAACTGGAAACTGAATGGATGCCCATCAATTGGAGAATGGCTGAATAAATTATGGTATATGAATGTTATGGAATATTATTGTTTTGTAAGAAACAAACAGCAGGATGATTTCAGAGAAGCCTGAAGAGACTTGCATGAACTTGCTGAACGAAATAAGCAGAACCAGAAGATCATTATACACAGCAACAAGACTATATGATCAATTCTGATGGACATAGCTCTCTTCAACAATGAAATGTTTCAAACCAGTGCCAATTCTTCAGTGAAGAAGAAAGCCATATACACCCAGAGAGAGGGATATGAAATGTGGACCACAACATAATATTTTCATGCTCTCTTGATATTTGCTTGCATTGGGTTTCCTTTCTCAGATTTTTTTTTCTTGTAGATATGATTTTTCTTGCACAACAATAAGTGTGGAAATATGTATACATATAATTGACTTGTCAAGTATTTTAACATAATTAACATGTAGTGGACTTCCTGTCATCTAGGGGAGGGGAGGGGCCTGGGGGGAAATTCATAACGGAAAGCTTTGCAAGGGTCAATATTGAAGAGCTACCCATGCATAATTTTTTGCAGATAAAAAGCTTTAATAAAAAAAATCCCGAAATATCCCCTTGTAGTATTACTTTTAGCTTCAGTGGGTAGGTTATTCTTGGTTGCAAACCCAACTTCTTGGCTCTTCAGAACATCATATTCCATGACCTTCAGTTTTCTAATGTCAAAGATTAAATTTGGAACTATATCGAAAGGGCTACAAAATTATGTATAGCATTTGATCCAGTAATACCACTGCTAGGCCTGTATCCTAAGTATTTTAAAAACGGAAAAGGACCTTTTTATACAAAAATTTATAACAACTATTTTTATGTTGGCTAAGAATTAAAAATTGAAGAGATGTCAGTCAACTGGGGAATAGCTGAACAAGCTGTGGTATGATTGTCCTTTCTTGTAACACATTTTCTGTCAGTCAAGATGATTTAATAAAAACATGAAGACTTACACGAATTTATGCAAAATGAGCAGAGCCAGGAGAACACTTTTTTTGACTATGTCCATTTTCCACCACTGGTGGTACCTACTGTCTAGATGCAGTAGCATTTCATTTTAGGCTGGGATGGTAGAGGTGTGGGAAAGGTGGGGTGAAGCCCAAAGTGGTAAAAAGCCACCTAAGGAGAATAGCAGTACCACTACCATTCTTCTATCAGTTTCTTATAGGAATTCCTTGAAGAAATTTCTCAAGGATTATTGTGATTAAGCCAATACAAAGTGAAATGTTAGGGCTGAATCAAGAAACTCTGCATCTGTTTTTTATCCCAATACAATCACTTTGTATATATTCTTTTACCACAATTGAATTTATAAAGATTTTCTCCTCCCTTTACATTTCAGTGACTCTGATCTCCTATGTGTCAGTTGTTTCATTCAATGAAAGCAGATCAGAGCCCATTTAGAATCCTTTTGTTCAACTGTGAGCCCAGTTAATGAAAGACCAAGTGAAAATTCATCTTGGAGCAATGAATGGAATCGGCTGAAGCTTAATGAATACCTCTGTATCTTTGGGTATTAGAGATACTGCTTCTTAGGAAGTAGACATGAACTAACAATACAGGAGCTAGCTCATCCAATATGAACTCAGCTTAAGAACTTTTTTTCTCAGGGAGGGGAAAAAGCTCAGTAGAGATTCCACTCTGAAACTTGGTAAAGGAAGAAAGTGCAATATTAGCTTGTAATGTCCGATTCTGCTCACTGGAAGATTTCACTACCAGCCCAAATCCTGATCATGGGTGAGGAATAAAGTGGCAGAATTCATGGTGATGGTCAAAATGGAGTTCATTTATTTCAAATTCTCTCAGCTTTATATACCTTTAATACCCTTACATAACTATAGCACACTACACATGCACTAACTTTATACTATGCATGCAGGACCTCAAATAACTTGCTACTGTGTAGATGTCTCTTTGCCACTTAGTATAACTCTTCTTTAATTACAACACAAGTTGTCACACCCCATGATTTCTCATAAAGGGGGGGATGGGGAGCCAAACCAGCCTAAGGACATGTCTAGAAGGTTCCCTGGCTCGGGTGGAGGGTCTTATCTCACCCATGAGCTCCCCTCTACATCTCCCACTTTCTTTTGTTTTAATTGAAGCATGTATACGTCAGTGATTAAATCCATCAGCATAGCAGGAATCACACAGACAAGTAGAAGTCTTTTACAGTATCTTGTTTATTCACATTGTGTGGGATATTGTCACTGTGATATTGCTGCATCCTAGAAGGAAGGCATAAAAAATAATTGTCTTGCATCTCCCATCCATTGAGCAGCTTCATGTAGATAGTATACATTTGCAGAAAATTTCTCAAGCTTTAGGTTTTAACAAAATTGTGTTCAAAAGATGTGTCCCAAATCTCCTGGGAGGGTCTGAGTGACTTAAAGAGTATAATAGGTGGCAAATCCTAGATTGAGGCAGATCAAGGATTCACAAGTAAATGAACAATTCAATTTATGATCCTCATAGGACAAGGGAAATGGGTTCTAAAGATTAGGGAAATCTTGTTCCTTAATTTGAGAGAGACAAAAACTAGGATGGTTTTCTTTTCTACCAATCCAATAAGTTAAGAATCATCAGAACATAAAGTACTATGCTGATGGTAAGATTCTGTTCATTTTCTTTGGAAAAGTGGATAATCATAGTCTGCTACTGTGGAACTGACTTGGCTATGGCTACCAGGATCCAAGGAACTTAGAATTGAAGTTGTCCAGGGTAGACTGTCCAGGACAAGAAATGGAATGTTATCAAACATGATGGAAGAAGGGGAAGAGAGCATGGAAATATGGTGTCTTTGATTTCCTTCCATGAAAGCAAAAGGGGCTAAACAATGAAAACCTGAACCCCTGGGAATGAACAGTATATTCTGGAGAAGACCTGAATTAGCAAGTTCAGGTGATGGGCATTTTTATTCCTAAAAGCATTGTATTGAGGATGATGTAACCTCCTGATGTTGACCTTAATTTGTTGACTCTCATACATGTGCATTTGAGAGCACACACAAACAGACACATATACCCCCTCTTTCCAGTGCACTTGGACTGCTGAACAGTTCATAATTCAGGATCATCATTTCTAGCTCTTGTTCCTGTGGTACTTATATCCTAGAACAAGCATAGTACATTTTTTTAATGTTTTCAACCTCTTCCCTAAAACCTTATTTGCTAGCAAGGGACAATAGAACTAATCTGTGCCTTATAATAAAAACCAAGATCCTTGAGCAAAAGCACTGACTCATTTTTAAATAAAAATTTATACCCAGTGTAATAAATTAGGTCCAACATATGTGGGAAGAAAAAAATGAAAAATATATTGGAAAGTTAGAATGAGTCTCTTCAAACTTGCTTTTCCATTTAATATAGAAAGGCTGGGATTTGTAGTTCTTCTAGGTACCACAGAATGGAAAGAACTTAAACCAGGAACACCCAACACAAATACTAAAACCCTGAGACCCTGAAGAACATTAGTCAGAATCTGTATTGGAAAGCAAACATGAATACCAAGTATCTGAGTTTTCTGCTAGTTCATGGGACAAGACCATACTTGAACTCATCAGCAAATTAGAGCTTCAAGTTCATGGCTAACTAGGGGGCAGAGATGGAGAATTATTTTTTCCCTGCCAAAAATAAAATTTTCAGATAATTGGCTCATTTCATAAAGATTCATTCCTAAATTCAAACAGGTCAAAATTTCAACCTCTAACAGGTATGTCCAAAGTGTCAACCAATTTAGCTTGAATATTATGAAATCAAGAAGAGTCTCATGGGAATCTTGCTGTCAGAGGGAAAAGTTTGTCCCTGCTATCAAAGAAAGCAGGTTTCCATGACAATGTACTGAGCAAAAAATGGTAGCTGTTAATTAAAGATCTGAGGAAAAATGGATCAGGAAGGCCAAGAGAATCAGATTCCATATAAGGGAGGCCAAGGACAAATTATAGAATAGTGTGATTTTACAATTATAATTGCGAAATCACCTGAGGAATTTAGTGGTGTGTTAAGTCCAGAAGTCAATTTGATAATTACTTCTTAGTCCCTGGGGAATATAATCTTACTTTTTTGCACCATGAAAATATCTCACCAGCTCAGAATTCTTTATAAATCAGAAGCAGAGAACTGAGGTCAACCTTTCAAATATTAGCTTCCCTCATTGCTATGTTATCCTGTTAAATTCAGATGTAGTCTGCCAAAATAAACCCTTAATTTCATTTCAAATGAGAAAAGAATGCTCTGCCTCTGTGTTTGTAATTTGGCAAGAATAACTGGAGCAATTTTGGCATGTGGAAGATGGGAGGCTGGGGCTCCAGAGAAAGAAGCTACTATTTTTTAAAAATTAGTTATACCCATCTGAATAATTTCCTTAAGAAACTAAGTCTCTGGTCTTTTAAATATCTGATTTTTACTGATTTTTCCTTTAATTAGATCACGAATTTTGGTATGTATTTGGCTTTGCAGTTGAGTCCAACCCAGGATGATCCCAAGTTAAATGACTGAGGGATGAGGTGTACTTATGGAACTGAAGTCATACCAATATGGCTTTTTGGCCTTTCTACCCAAACTATCTCCATGGTTACTGGTGTGTTCTAGAAGGTTGACATTTCTATATTGTAAGAGAAGGAAGAATTTCTCTTCTGTATTGTGACCTTTAGGTCACTGGAAAATTGAAAAATTTGAGATTAGAAGCCTAAAGTATCACAATAGTTTGCCCACTTTTTGTATCAAGGATTCAGACTGTCTGAAACTGAGTCAAGACCTTGGATTTGCATGTGTCCAAAGACTCCAGTTAGATCTACTAGAAAGTGAAAGGATTGAGTTGCTTGTAAAATGAATCATTTTTCTTTTCCTTTCTTTCTATCTCTGTTATGTACTAAACACTGAAACTAAGAAATCCTAGCTCTTAAAGGTGAGTTGAACTTCTAAGCACCTCTTGAGTGTCTGAGTTGAAGCTTGACATGATTTTAACCATGATATCCCTTATATGAGCCTCTATAGAAGAGATGATATTGGTTGTGTTGCTTCGAGGCACTTTTCCTGGAATCAAATTTTGAGTGCTATATCTATAATAAACAAACATTGTTTACAGAATGAATACCATGGTCCACATTTTCAAGATGTCTTTCCTGCTGGAAGATTACACAGAGAAGCAAGGTCCAATGTAAAAGTTAGAGGTTGTAGATTCAAATTTTTTTCATGTTGAAATGTGAATGTTGTGTCACCAAGCATGAAAAAAAAGCTGTTGGGAGAAGGAAGTCTAGTGAAAGCTGTTTAATGTTTAATTTGGGCAAAAATACTTTTTTCAATAATTATGGAAAGGATTGGTTGTTGTCCTTTGCTCTGGAAGAGGACCAAAATGATTTCAATGTTATAGTCCAGTTATAGTATGTCTGACTGTAGTTGATCAGATCAATGAGCTCTGAATGCTCCACTACAGGTCAGACACAAATAGTCCCTTTGTATATTTGGAGTGGCTTTTCTATGCACATCTCTTATTTCTTCTGAGTTAATTAAACTCTGTTTCTCTGAGAGCAGAACCTTCTCTGAGGGCACACCATGCTGGGCAGTCCTGTGACAGTATCTTCCATGAGAGTTCTTGAGAGTGGCTTTGTATCACTTTATCTGATCACCTTGTGAGCACTTTCCCTATGAGTTTTCCACAAAATAATCTTTTTGACAAGTGTACATTTGGCATTCAAACAATGTGGCCAGCCCAAAGGTTTGGGGTATGTGTATCACCACACAGCTCAGCAGGAGACCTGAGGAAACTAGGGAGAATGCATTGTCCCATGTTGTGTGGAGATCAACCAAGCCTGAAGGAAAGGCACGTGGCATCCAGCTAGGGCCAATACTTATAACAAAAGGAAACATGGCATCTAGATCAGCTAAACAATTCCAAACACCTCTGAATAATGCAAGATAGGAAAATCACTCTGACCTTCATGAAGCAGAACACCTCATGAAGTCCCAAGACCAAGAGAACATGAACCCACAGGAACATTTTCTAATGGTTCAAAAGATAAATGCTTAATTCTTCTGGAGACATATGGGAACTCCATGAAATGGGAATACACCTCATGTTTTTGTTGTTGTTGTTGTTGTTGTTGTATCCCTTTCCATGGGTAGCTTAGTTGTCATTTTCCCCCAAGAAGAGAGATAAGACTAGAATCTACATTCACCTTGAGATGACTCTTCAAAATTGGCATACAGAGTTGAAAGAAGTGCTAGCACTTGGTAAGTATTTCCAGCTTGGAGTGGAACAATCATTTAAGTAGTTTTCTGCCATTTTATTTTTTTATTGCTGTAATTTTCCATCATACAAGTAAACTGTATATGAATATTAGTACAATCTTGTCTGAAATGGATCTTTGGGAGTCTAAGTAATTAGGAGGTAATGCTACCAATAGAACCCCAATCTCATTGCATATATTCATCCATTTTGGTTAGGTTGCTGGATTTGCTGACATACAATTAGGCAAAATAGCTAATTATTGCTCTGATTTTTTTTCATTGGTGGTACAGATTATAATAGATTGGACAGGAAAAATCAATTGAAAGAGAAACGAGCCTTTCTTCCCTCACTCTACAACTTTCTGGGCTTGTTCCATGTACTAGATATATGGTCCTGGGTAGGGGCTAGAGTTTAGGAAAAAAGAAACAGGAATCTGGAAGATAGGTAACGAAAAGACCCACGTAGTGGATCATTCTACACCTCAGGAAATGTGCATATATTTCCTCTAGTTTTGAAGCTAAAAGAGAATTGATGGGGGAGGAGTCCCAACATGGTAGGCTTGCACAACATACCAGTTCAAATATTGAAACTGGTACTTGTCTCAGCCTGCTTTTCCAAGGCATAAAGGTGAGGCTGAAAAATAGGGGATGGGAGAGGAGAGAAGAGGTCTGCTGAGGATGGCCAGTGATCAAGCTAAAGTGCATAAAGTATTGTCTTCCATGTTGAGATGTAGAATAAAGTCAGGGGATCTAGGTTCTACTCCTGGCTTTGAAATTTCCAGGTGAGATGGTTGAAGCCTCAGTTGCCCCCTAAGTAAAAAGGGGCTAATACTCTCTTCCACTGCTTTTTAGGGGATTATTTTGAGAGGTGCTTTGCAGCCTTTAAAACATTGAACATTTAAGCTCCATACTTCAAATTTAATGGGAGGCATCTGTAAAAAAAAATTTTAAAAATGAAAAGGTGGAAGATGGATTCTTTGCCTGCCTGCAGAGGCCTCTTCTAGAGGCCTGGGAGCACCTAGTCTCCTGACTGCAATTCAGGCAGATGTCTCAGAAGTCCATGGAGCCATGGAGTCTTTCCGGCCAATGTTGCTGACTTGTTTGGTCTGCATGGCCTCCAGCTTGGGGCAGTCAGTGATGCGATGGCCCAGACCCCCACAGAAGGTGCAGCCTCTCTCCCCTCCAGTGTCCAGCAGGGACTCATCCCCACAGTGCAGGGCCTGCAGCATGCAAGGCACCTTCTGCTTGGCTTCAAGGAAGAGGGCTTTGAGATCTGCAAGTACCGACTCATCACACGCCTTGTTGATAAGGGTGGTGGCGATGCCCGTGTTCCCAGAGCGTCCTGTCCGGCCAATCCGATGGACGTAGTTCTCGATCTCCCGGGGCATATCGTAGTTGATGACGTGCTGAATGGCTGGAAAGTCCAGGCCCTTGGAGGCCACATCAGTGGCCACTAAGACATCTTTCTTGCCTTCACGGAATGTCTCAATGGCCTTGGTCTGTTCTGCTTGATCTCTGCCTCCATGGATGGCTACAGCCTCCACCCCTTTGAGAAGCAAGTATTCATGGATGGCATCCACATCTGCCTTCTTCTCTGCAAAAATCAGCACTGGCGAGGGTGTCTTTTGCAGACACTTTAGCAGGTACACCATCTTGACCTCTTCCTTCACGTATTCCACTTCCTGATGACATGCAGACTGGCAGCCCCTGCCCGGCCCACATTGATGGTGACAGGCTTTACCAGGGAGCTCTTAGCCAAGTTTTGGATCTTTTGGGGCATGGTAGCACTGAAGAGCAGCGTCTGTCTCTGGCCCTTGAAGTAGAAGAAGATGGTCCTTATGTTTCCCTCAAAGCCCATGTCAACCATTAGAAAATGGAGATGAAGAAGACAAGTCAATCATGATGAACAAGATGATTTTAGAAAGGCCTGGAAAGATTTACACAGATTGAGACTGAGTGAAATAAATAGTACCAGGAATACAGCATACACAGTAAGAGCAAGATGATATGATAATCAACTATGAAAGACTTTGCCCAGATCACTGTACTGTTGAGAACACCAATCCCAATAAAGTATGGATAGAAAACACCTTTTGCATCCAGAGAGAGAAGTATGAGAAATGAATGAAATTCAACATAAGCCATGTTCATTTTATCCTTTTTCGTCTTTTCTCTCATGGTTTTTCCCTTTGGTTCTGATTTTTCTCTCCCACTAGGATTCATAAATAAATATGTATTTAAAAATGATATATGTTTAATCAGAAAAAAAACAAATATTTTTAAAAACCCACTAACTTGGGAAGTAGGGTTTTTCCTAAACTTCACCAATGTGGTTTTAGGTTGAGAATTGCTTTACATTGACTTTAAATTATTTTTGCCTCTTCAAGTTAGCTCTGAGATCTTACTTTGTATTAAGACATCATATTTATTTTATCTTGGGTTAGTTTATATTCTACTGAATTTATACACAGAGATTGAGAAAATGTAAGAATGTTGAGAATTTGAGAATTTTCTGAAATCACAATGATATGGGGAAATTGGGATGTTTTGGATTTTTTTTAGGTGATTGGAATTTACTGAGCTCCAAAGAAGGGCATTGGAAACATGATGCTTCCAGGTTACTGATTGGGGTCAAGAATTTGGTTAGATTGTTTGGGAAGTTTGAGGAAATTTCTAAAAATTTGGAAACTAGATGGCTCACTGGATGTCTTTAAGAAAGAAGTTAAGTGATAATCAATTTGCAATCTTGAAGCTCTATCTGAAATTTTCAAGATTTTACATGTCACAAGCAGTTATAAAAATGACATAATAATTATTTCTTATTCAATGTGTGCTATGGACACAGGGAGATGTGATGATTTTATTTCCTGTCATGGGCTTTTATTCCTGTTAAAACTTGGAGGAAAATACTTTGGGGGAAGAGGGGGAAAAAAAGTACTCTTACCCTGTTTAGGATTAAGAGATCCATTGGCTCAATTTGCATTTCTAGCAACTGTCTACACTATTTTATTATTGCCCCCTTTACTTAGGAAGATACTGAAGATCCTGTGGCAGGATAAGATACCAGACCCTGAGATACTTTCTCAAACTAAAGTCCCAAGTATTCGAACTCTACTGTAGAGAGCACAACTCCATTGCACTGGCCACATTTTTCATATGAGAAATGTTCCCTTGCCATCGGATTAGTATGAAATTTTCTTGCAGGCTCCCTAGCACCCTGTCTAAAATGGATGTTTGAGGAGTTTGTCCAACAAATATCTTCAATGGAGAAGAACTGGGAACAGGCACTGCAGTTTTATTCCCTTTTGGGGGGCTGAAAGAAGCGATTTGATCTTCTGGAAAATAACTCTAATTCTTGATTACTCACAATTTAGTTAAGTAATGACAGATCCATTAGGTTGTATTTGTTTAAAAATGATATTTTGAATGTTTTTTAAAATATATATGTTACACATTAATATTTACCAATTCTGTCAGTCTGCTTTCTGAATTCAGCACTCATCACTATTTCTTAAAACTATTTCAGACTAACATCTAAGCAGAATGTCAAGATTTTTGGATATAACCCCATAATGATCCAGTGATTCACATAGAGTTGGAAACAAGAAATTCTAAACTAAAAAAGATACCCCTTAAAATCCTGCCCTAGAAATTTTCTGAAACTTTAACTTCTTAGTTTCTAACAAATGAGATTAGATCAGCATCTGGTAGTTGCTCCCATCCACTTTCCAAGATCATTGGTAAGAAGTTCTCATGCATGGATCGAAAAACTCTAAAAGTACTGGCTAATAGCACATTATACATTGAAAGCAATGCAGGAATGAGTTGTGAATTCCAAGTGGAAAAGCTTGGGAAATGTGCTTCCCACTTCTGGTAATGTTCAGTTAAATGCATTAGTAACACCAATATAGCTGGAAAAATAATTTCTTTGTAATTTTCATACTGTTGACTTTTAAACAACTTTCTAACAATTGAGTTTATAAGCTGCTAAATTCACTACAATGCTAACTGTTTTTCACTTCCTTAGATTTATAATAATGTTTTCCCAAAAATTATTTATGGATCTACCTGAGAAAATGTTGGAGACTTGTTCTTGTGCATTTCTCAGCTCTCAGGTTTAGGTACAAGAGGACCTTATGCCACAGAACCAGCAGAACTGAAACCCATCATAGCAATGTCCCAAGTGGAAGGGCTAGCTTCACACTTACCTAGAATGAAAGTTTATGAATCACAGATTCACAAGTAAAACCCCAAAAGGAGAGGCTGAGGATCTCATTTTGTTTGACCTTTGACTTGGAAGAAACAAAGATATAATGGAATCTTTACTCCCTCCCCCACCCCACCATGGTGAGTTCATATCCCCTCCCTTGCCAGGAAAATGTATGAGCTCAGCCCACCTCCTCCTTAAATAGCCACCAGTGAGGATTGCCATTCACTTTCCAGGAGAGGGCTCAGCAATTTGGTGGCAAGGAGGCAGACCTGGAGATAAAGTAGCTGAGAGACTCTCCCTGTTCCCCTGGACTCTTTGGGTGCTGTGAAATGGACACCATCAGCCTCGATTTCGGGATTGAGGTGGGAAAGTTTGAGGGAGCTTAAAGGTTGCCAGATGCAGATTGAAGCTGTTTCTGACAGGGTTTTGCATCCATCCAGGAAAACCAGAAATCCTCCATGTCAGGAAAGCAATGGATCCCCAAAGTGGTGAAGAAGAAAAACAAAGCCCCTGCTGCAGTACAGATCACAGCAGAACAGCTTTTAAGGGAAGCTGAAGAAAGAGAGCTTGAATTTCTGCCGCCAGCTCCTCCAGAGAAAATCAGAGGAAGAAGAATTCAGGGATTACAAGCTCAGGAAGAGACAGGCTTTTGAGGACAATCTAAGAAGGAATGGAACAGTCATTAGTAACTGGATCAAATCTGCCTAATGGGAAGAAAAGCTGAAAGAAACTCAAAGAGACCGTTCCATATACCAGCATGCCTCAGATGTGTACTACCAAAATATCACTCTCTGGCTGAGCTATATAGAAATGGAACTGAGAAATCACCAAGTCAAGCAGGCCCCAAATAGTTGGAATAGGGCCAGCAAGATTCTTCCCTGGGTCAACCAGTTCTGGTACAAATACACATACATGGAGATTTTGGATGATGTTGTTGGAGCCCGGCAAGTGTCTGAATGCTGGATGGCATGGCAGCCTGATGAGCAAGCCTGGCTCTCATCTATCAGCTTTGAACTGAGATAGAGAGGTGGGTCGGGCAGAAGGCCTTTACCAAAGATTTGTCCTCATTCACCCTGATGTGAAATGGATCAAGTACACTCGATTTCAAGAAAAGCTTAGCCCTTTGGCCCAAGCAAGGAAGGTATATGAAAGCTGTGCAAAATTTGAGAGGAGCACGTGGATGGACATATCTACATGGCCTTTGCCAAGTTGGGCCTTTTCAAGTTCTTTCTGATTTTCTGAGTGATCTACAAATATGCCCTGCACAGGATCCCAAAGCAAGCAGCCCAAGAGCTCTTCCAAAATTATACAAATTTGGAAAAGAAATGGTGGGGATGGGGGAGGTATTGAAGCCATCATTGGGAGCAAAAGGAGATTCAAGCATGAGGAAGAGGTGAAGACCAAGCCCTACAATTATGATGCCTGGTGTGATGATTTGTGGTTGGTGGGAAGGCATGGGGGAGGAACCAGACAGCCTTCAAGAAGTGTGTGAACAAGCCAGTGCCGACCTGCCACTGATCCAAGAGAAGAGGCCCTGGAAGAGGTATATGTACCTCTGGATCAGTTATGTACTCTATGAAGAGCTGGAAGTAGAGAATCCCCACAGGACCACCCAGGTCTATCAAGCTTGTCTGAAGCTGATCCCTCACCCAAAGTTCACCTTTGCCAACATGGGGCTGCTCTATGCCCAGTGGGAAATAAGCCAGAAAAACCTTCCACCTGCCAGGAGAGCTTTGGGAACCTCTATTGGCAAGTGTCCCCAAATCAAAGTGTTTAAAGGCTGCTTTCCATGGGAGCTGCAGCTCTGGGAATTCCACCAGTTCCGGAAACTTGATGAAAAGTTCCCGGAATTGGCGCCAGAAAATTGCATGCCTTGGATCCAATTTGCCGAGGTAGAGACAATTCTTGGCAAGGAGCAGAGAGTCCAGGAGGTCTCCGAGTTAGCTCTTGGCCAGCCAGGCTTGGATATGGTAGATGTGCTTTGGAAATCCTACATCGATTTCAAAACGGAACGAGAAGAATCCAAAAACGCACGAAGTCTCGACCAAAGATTGCTCCAACGCACATGGCATGCTAAGCTATGGATGGGTTTTGCCCAATTTGAGCTGTCTGCAGGCAAGGAAGAACTGGATGCAGACCGATTCACGAAGAACCCAACAAAAGGATGAAAAATTGGGAAGAGCAGGAATTTGGGACCGAATCTCAAAAGGCAAGAGTGGCCAGGCTCTCGCCAGAGAGAGTTCGGAAAAGAAGAAAAATGCAGGCAGAAGATAGGTCTGATGCTTGCTAGGAAGAGTGTGGCCATGACATCTTTGCAGAAAATGAAGAAAACGAGCCCAACCTCCAACTTCTAGCTACGGTCAAACTTTGGAAGAAATGGCAATGACCAGAGGAGACTGCAGAGCAAGATCCAGAGAAAGACACAGAGTAGATTGGATGTTTTCAATGTTTTTGTATTTGGATGATTTGAATAAAGTTTACTCTAATCAATGTGACTGAGATTTTTGTGCAGTGTTTTTTTTTTTTTTTCATCAGCATTGAACCATCTTTTTGCTGTTCTATGACTTTAGGATAGTGCTGAGTTATCACTGAGGGGACTATCAACAAGACATAACATTTCTTTGTCACAACAAATCTTTATTCATTTTGGAGATATTTTAGGTCTTCAAAATACAGAAATTTACTAAATATCAAAAAAGAAAGTTTGTGAATCAGAGATTCCCAAATGGAAGGGGTAGCCATACATCTATCTAGATAATATCTAAATAATTGAACACTAAGGTATCTTGGTGCTATCCAGTTACTATACAGAAAGAAAATGGAGTGGAGAATTTGAACATTAGTGGACTTCCAACAGTTTTCTTGTAAAGCCTATTACAATCCAGTTTTTATGCACTCAATGGTTTAGTCACTTGTAGTGACACTGGATTCCTTTTTACTAGTGAACATGTGAACCAGCCATATTAGCTTAATAGTTGTAGAGTATCAGAGTATAGTTATAAGAGTTCATTTCCTATTAGAAATCAGTGGGTTCCTTTATTGTAAAATTAGTTTTAAACTATCCAATAACATCTAAAGTCAAAACTCATTTTTTCCCTTAGTAATAAAGTAGTGAGACACGATATTGTTGTCAGACTTTCTTCTTTTAGAAAGTTGTTATGAACCGGGTTTCCCTAATACATTGTTGGAAAAGTTAGGTATGATAGATCTTTGGAAAAAATTGGGTACAGAAAAGAGTTTACTTTTTTCTCAGTGGGTTCATGGAACTTATACAAAAATTGACCATGTATTAGGGCATAAAACCCTCAAAAATCAAATGCAGAAAGGCAGAAATACTAAATGCATATTTGTTTCAGATCATGATGCAATAAAAATCACAGCAATATAAGGCCAGGAGAAAATAGACTGAAAGTTAATTGGAAATTAATTAATTTAATCCTGAAGAATGGATAGGTGAAACAGCAAATCATGGACAAAATCAACAATTTCATCCAGGAAAATGAAAATGAGACAGCATACCAAAATTTGTGGAATACAGCCACAGTAGTTATAAGGGGGAATTTTATCTCTAGATGCTTACTTGCATAAAATAGAGAAAGAGAAGATCAATAAATTGAGCTTGTATCTAAAGAAAGCTAGGGGAAAAAAACAAACTAAAAACCCTCCATTAAACACCAAATTGGAAATTCTGAAAATAAAAGGGGAGATTAATAAAACTGAATATAAGAAAACTATTGAATTAATAGTTTTATTGAATTAAATAAAACTAAGAGTTGGTTTTATGAAAAAAAAACAATAGATAAACCTTTAGTTATTTTGATTAGAAAAAGGAAAGAAGAAAATCAAATTGTTAGTCTCAAAAATGAAAAGGGAGAACTTTCTGCCAATGAAAAGGAAATTGGGGCAGTAATCAGGAGTTAATTTGCCCAGATTTATGCCAATAAATTTGATAATTTAAATGAAATGGAGAAATATCTACAAAAATATAGATTGCCCAGGTTAACAGAGAAAATAAATTATTTAAATAGCCCCATTTTAGAAAAAGAAATAGAATGACTTATTAATCAGATCCCTAATAAAAAACTCCAGGGCAAGGTGGATTTACATGTGAATTCTACCAAACATTTAAAGAACAATTAATTCCAATACTGTATAAACTATTTGAAAATATAGGGAAAGAAGATGTTTTACTAAATTCCTTTTAAGCCACAGATATGGTGCTGATAGCTAAACCAGGTAGCATGAAGACAGAGAGAAAATTATAGACCAATTTCCCTAATGAATATTGATGCAAAAATCTTAAATGAAATATTAGCAATGAGATTACAAAAAGTCATCCCCAGGATAATATACTATGACCACATAGGATTTATACCAGGAAGGCAGAGCTGGTTCAATATTAGGAAAACTATCAGCTATCAGCATAATTAACTCAATCATATAATTTTTGTTACTTTGGTTATTGATAATCTCAATAGATGCAGAAAAAGCATTTGATAAAATCCAACACCCATTCCTACTAAAAACACTAGAGTATAAGAATAAATGGACTTTTCCTTAAAATATCAGTAGCATCTATTTAAAACCATCAGCAAGAATCATATGTAATGGGGACAAATTGGAACTATTCCCAATAAGATCAGGACTGAAACTAGGTTGCCCACTATTACCATTACTATTAAATATTGTGTTAGAAATGTTAGCTTTGGCAATAAGAGAAGAAAAATAAATTAAAGGAATTAGAGGAGGTAATGAGGAAACCAAATTATTACTCTCTGCAGATGATATGATGGTATACTTAGAAAACCCTAGAGAATCAACTAAACTATTGGAAATAATCCACAACTTTACCAAAGTTGCAGGATACAAAATAAATCCACATTAATAATTAGTTTTTTAATATGTTACTAACAAAGTTCAGCAGTAAGAAATATAAAAAGAAATTTCCTTCAACATAACTGTCGATAGTATAAAATATTTGGAAATCTATTCACCCAGGGCAAAGTCAGGAACTATATGAACAAAACTACAAGTCACATTCCACACAAAGTCAGACCTAATAAATTGGAAAAATATCAAGTGCCCATGGGTAGGCTGAGCAAATATAATAAAATGGCAATACTACCTAAATTAATCTTCTTATTCAGTGCCATACCAAACTCCCAAGAACTTATTTTACAGATCTAGAGAAAAATAGTGACAAAGTTCATCTGGAAGAATAAAAGGTCAAGTATTTCAAGAGAATTAATGAAAAAAATTCTGCAGAAGGTGGTCTAGCTGTGTCAGATCTAAAACTATATTATAAAGCAGCAGTCACTAAAATCATTTGGTACTGGCTAAGAAATGAGAGTACTCAATCAGTGTAATAGGATAGGATCACAGGACAAAATAGGCAATAACTATAACAATTTAGTGTTTGACACACCCCAAAAACTCAGCTTTTGGGATAAGAACTCACTATTTGACAGAAACTTCTGGGAACATTGGAAACTAGGATGGAAGAAATTGGGGTTTGACCCCAACTAACACCACATACCATGATAAGATCTAAATGGGTTCATGATTTATACATAGGGTGAAACTATAAGCAAATTAGAGGAACATTGGACACAAATTCCTTCCTTTTCTACAGAACTGCAAGGTAAACTATCCTAAGAAGAACTGAAACTCATCCTTGAACACTAGATAGATAAGTTTAATTATATTAAATTTAAAAGGTTTTATAAAAACAAAACTAACGAAGACAAGATCAGAAGGGAAGGAATAAATTCTGAAACCATTTTTACATTTAGGGGTTCTGATGAAGGCCTCATTTATAAAATATATAGAGAATTGACTCAAATTTGTGATTCAAGTAATTTTACAATCTATAAATGGTCAAAGGACATGAACAGACAATTTTCAGATGAAGAAATTAAAACTATTTCTAGTCATATGAATAGGTGTTCTAAATCATTATTGATCAGAGAAATGCAAATTAAGATAACTCTGAGATACCACTATACACCTGTCAGATTGGCTAAGATGATAGCAAAAGATAATGACAAATACTGGAGGGGATGTGGGAAAACTGGGACACTGATACATTTCTGGAGGAATTGTGAAAGGGTTCAACCATTTTGGAGAGCAATTTGGAACTATGCTCAAATGACAATATAGTAAAAAATATGAAATATCTCCTAGGAAAAACAACTGACCTGGAAAAAAGATCTAGGAGAGACAATCCAAGCATCATAGGGCTTCCTGAAAACCATCATGAAAAAAAAAAAACCTAGACATCATGTTACAAGAAATCATAAAAGAAAACCACCCTGATATTTTAGAATCAGAAGGTAAAATAGCCATTGATAGAATCCACCAATCACCTCCTAAAAGAAACCCCAAAATTAAATCCCCAAGGAATACCAAAGCTAAATTTCAGAACTACTGTACCAAAGAAAAGATAATGCAAGCAGCCTGAAAGAGACAATTTAAATACCAAGGAGCCACAATTAGGATCACCCAGGACCTAGCAGCTTCCACCTTAAAGGATAGAAGGTCCTGGAATTTGATATTGCAAAAAGCAAAGGACCTGGGATTACAGCCAAGAATAAGCTATCCAATTAAAATGAGCATTATCTTTCAGGAAAGAAGATGGGCATTCAATGATATAGGTGAATTTCACCTATTTCTAATGAAAAGAACAGGACTGAACAAAAAATTTGATCTCCAAACACAGAACAAAGAGAAACATAAAAAGGTAAAAAGAAAAAAAAAACCTCTTGGGAACTATATTTTCTGTTATGGATATACTTAGAGAATGAGGATATAAGTTCATTTTATTATGATAATATGAAAAAGAAATTAGAGGTAGAAAAGGGATCAAACTGGAAGAAAAGGAAAAAGGAGGCAAAATAAGGGGAATTAATCTTAATGTCATCAGTTGGCTCTGAGAGAATATTAGGCATATTTGGTATCACAAAGAAACTTGTCTTACCTTATAAATAGGATGCAAAGGGGTAAAAGAAAGGGAAAGACTGGGAGTAGGAAGGAGAAACTTGTAACAGAATGCTTTGTAAGGGTTAATGTTGAAGAATTACCCATACATATGTTTTGCAAATAAAATAAAATTTTAAAAAAGAAAGGGAAAGACTAATAGATGGGAAAACAGAAGAATTAGGAAAAGGTATAAAAAAGGGGGTGGGGCTCTAAAGGGGAAGGGCTGTATGGGGGAGGTGGTCATCACAAGCAAAATACTGGGGAAGAGAGAAGGGGGATAGGAAAGAGAAAACTCTAACCTAGAGTAAATAAGGGATGGAACAAAAACAGAATTGGTTATTTTAACTATTTTTAGAATTTCAAGTTTGGTATGGGGGGGTAATTTGCTCTTTTTCTAGCTTTTTTAGTTGCAAGCCCAATTCATTGATCTTCTCTTTCTCTTTCATGCACGAAAGCATCTAGAGAGATAAAATTTCCCCTTATTACCATTTACTGCATCCCACAAATTTTGGTACCTTGTCTCATTATTGTCATTCTCATGGATGAAATTACTGTGTCTATGATTTGCTGTTTCATCCTTCATTTTTTTCTGCCACAATTGGGTTTAAATGTCTTGCCCACGTTCACACAGCTAGGAAATATTAAGTGTCTGAGGCTGTATTTGAACTGAGATCCTCCTTACTTCAGGGCCGGTGGTTTATCTACTGTGCCATCTAACTGTCCTCACCCATTCGTTCTTTAGGATTAGATTATTTAGGTTCCAGCATGTCATTACCTGTGATGGTTACCACAGCTACAACTCAAATTCCAAGTGCCTTGTAGCTTGGTATCTACAGCGTTTAAGCCAAGTCTCCACAGTGACAGATTCCTGCTATTCACTAGACCCTTTTTGTTGTTTTTGATTAGGCATTTTATTTACATTTGGGTTTTGGGGGGTAAATGTTTTATTTATTTTAAACTTAAATATAAAATGAGAAAAGAAAAAAAATTCCTTATACATAGCAGAACATAGAAGAGGATTCAATATAAAATAATAAATTTCTATTTCGAGAAACTTTATATGATAAAAACCATAGAATGTTTTCAAAGCTAGCCAGCTTTTCTTTGCTTACTGCAAGAAAGCTGCAATTATATGTGATTTTATATATGTATAAATATATATATATATACACACACACACACACATATATACAAACATACACACACACACATATATACAAACATACACACACACACACAACCCCCACACACACATATATACAGATAGATAGATATAGATATATATATAGGAGTGGGTGCCCGAGGAGGAAGTGGCCGCCACTGCCTTGACCGATGGACCAAGTCTAGGGGGCCTCTTAGCCTTCTTCCCCCGCCCATGGATCCTGCCCTGCTGCCCCCACCTCAGGCAGGAGACTCCCGACTGCAGCCCTATCCACGTCCCCGGGGATTGGGAGATGGGCAAAAGGCTGGGGCTGCCCCTGCCTCGGGTCCCAGGCCTCCACCTGCCCCCTCGGATCAGCGGTTGTAGTAACGAGCCCCCTTTGGGACTCCCCAAGCCAAAGAAAATTACTAGAAAGCCAGTGCCGATTGCCGCCTGGAGCTGCACCGGGGACATTCAGATTCAGAGGATGAGGAAACTGTTCTTCAGGGATCTGGAGAAAAGTCAGGTTTCTCAGCTTTGCTTCCCCCAAACCGTTCTACAAAACAGATTAACCCATTGCTCCTGTCCGACCCTTTCTCCAGAACACCCAGTGCCGGCTCTGCTGACAGCAAGCTCTGCCAACCAGCCCCGCAGCGAAATCCGCTTCTTCTGCTTCCTCCTCAAAGCCAGCTGAGGCGGCGACCACGACTACCCCACTACTCTCAGCCATCAAAGCAACTGCCAAGAGTGCTGCCTTCCGGGTGACAAAGCAGATCACGCAAGAGGAGGCTTACAATGCTGAACAAGTAGCCCCTGAGAACTTCTCTCCCCTCCCCCAGACAAGTCTGAGCACACTGGAGCTGAGCCATACCCTTATTCTGTGGCTTTGGTTAGCTTGTGTTGGCAAGTCTCGTTGGTTCTTCCATTTTGTCCAGGCTGATTCCCGGTGCCTTGACTGTCTGGACATAATTCAAAGCATTGGGGAAAAGAGACTCGAGTCCTGGGAAGTCCTTGGAATATTTATTTGTCCCTGGAATATTTGTGAATGATACTCAACTCCTCCTCAACCTCCACAGTCAGATTGTTAGTGGCCACGATGGTCCGGGGCTCAGGGGCAGCCTCCACTGACCGTGTCACTTCGAAAACCTTAGTCTGTTTGCTGAGATGCTTCTTCCTCTTCTTCATGATCTCAGCAAACATCTCGCTGTTCCATACCTTGGCAGTGCTCTACCGACTCACGTGGAGTTCCAACTACATTTCCTTCAGGACGGTGTCGATGGGAGGCTTTTCCTCCTCCTCGCCAAAGCTCCCACCCTCCTCCTCCTGGGCAGCCAGCAGCTCATCTGCCAGCTACATTCGGTACCTGCAGTCTCCTCACAAGAAGATGTGGGATCTCTGGAGAAAGCAGGGAGAGTCTCTCAATCTATTTTGTATCCTGGACTGTTGCCCTGACAACCAATTGCTAGGACCCACCCTGACAAATGAATAGCAATCCTGATTGGTGGACACTTAATGAGAAGCTGGGCTAAACAGCCTTTAGTGATCTGAGAGAGGGTGATATCCTGTCGGTCCATCTGTGTCTTCCAACTGGATCTGAAAGGGTGAGAAAGTGAGGCTGGTGACTTTGCACAGTTTTTCCTCATTTAAATCCAATTCACTTTCCTGTCCCGGCATATCCTGCCTGATGTCAAGATCCTCTTAAAGAACAAAGGACAAACAACAATCTGAGCAAGGGAAACCGTTTCATTCAGGATTTCTCTGGCTGAGTCTCCACTTTATTAATTAGGTCATCCCAAAGTTTAATGAAGGAATCAAGGATGCTGTTGTATGAGTTGTTGTGGTCCTTCGTTTTGGAAAAGAACCAAAATGACAATCATCTAGTAACACTGTGCGACTGTGGTTGATTAGATCAATACAAGGTCGGAAAGCTCAACCACAACTGAGACACAAATAGTCAGTATGCCTTCTCTAGGTGGGCATATTTTCCATTTCCTTTGAACTAATGTAATTCTTCTTAGTTCATAGAGCACAGCACCTTCTCTGATGAGGGCACACCATGTCGGGCGATCCTGTAACAATGTCTCCCATACCATACAGTTGATTCTAAAGTTCTTAAGCGACCTGAAGAGTGTCATTGTATTGCTTTTTCTGATCATCTTGTGAGCATTTGCCCTATGTGAGTTCTCCATAAAATAGTTTTTTGGGTTTTTTGTTTTTGTTTTTGTTTTGTTTTGGCAAGAGAACATTTAGCATACGAACAATGTGGCTAGTCCAATGGAATGGTGCTCTTTGCAGTACAGTTGGAATGATTGGGGGTTTAGTTTGAGAAAAGACCTCCGTATCTCCTATATTTTTCTACAAGGGGATCTTCAGCATCTTCCTCAGAAAATGCAAATGGAGGTGATTCAGTTCGTTGGCAAGGCACTGGTAGATGGTCCAGATTTCATATTTATACAACAATGAGGTCAGTGCAATGGCTCTGATAGGGAGTGTAATGAATGAAATCTTCTCAGAGTCAGTGGGATAAATTGGTTCAAATCCTAAGCCTCAGTTTTATTTATCAAAAGACATTTCATTTACAAAAAATTCGAACTTTAGGAAGTCCCCCTCCCTTGAGGGCTTTTGGAAGACTTTGCCACATCAGCAAGGATTATGCCAAACAATGTTATGAATGCCTTTATGACTTTGTTTTGGTGAATTTTTATTGCCTTATTCTTTATATTTAGGGGTAGATTTCTGCATTTAGATTGTGAGCTTACCTCCCAATCACCGGGATTGAAGGCCCAGTGGGTATAAGATTTCTAGGTTAGGAGTACATAACTTGGTCTATTTATTCTGTAACTTGCTTCTTCTTGCCTCATGGCTTGTTAGGAGGGAGACACTTTGTTTTTTGTTTTGTTGTTGTTGTTGTTTTGCTTTTTGCTGAGGCAATTGGGGTTGTGACTTGCCCAGGGTCACACAGCTAGGGAATGTTAAGTGTCTGAGATCAGATTTGAACTCAGGTCCTCCTGACTTCAGGGCTGGTGCTCTATCCACTGCGCCACCTAGCTACCCCAGAGGGAGACACTTTGTAAGATGGCAATAAATTTTTTTTCTCCCTTCATTTTTTTTTTAAGTTTCTTTTTCAGATCTTTTCTGAGTTATTTTTTTCATTTTGGTGATTTGACATTATTCATTGTGGTAGGAGTGATTTTTTATCTATCTTCCTCTGAATTTAAACCCATATCTTCATAGTTATCCATGGTTCTTTTTTCTTTACTTACACATTTTTATTTTATTTTTAGCAGTTTATTGGTATAATCCAATTTTAATCCTTAGTTTAGGTAATGTAGGCCTCAGGTCCTCCTTTCTGCATTGTGTTCAGGATCTGAATCCAAGGACTCCTCTTTTACCATTGGGCACAATTAGGGCTCCAGCCACAATATCCTGAAAATGTTCTTGTTTCCTATGAAACTGAAGTCACCTGACATGTGATCACTCCTCAGCCACAATTCAGGATCATTTCTAGTCAGTACTGCAAAACCTGGCTTCAGAAAATACTGGGAGTCCTTCAATCTTCTCCTACTCTGCTACTCTTTAGATCAAAGTTAAAGAGGTAAAAGTTTGTGAGGTGAAATTTCCTTGAAGCTTAGAGTGAGGAGAAAGTTGAGAGGAGGCTTAGTTTGCCTCCTGTCAAAGCTGCCCTAGGGTTTGATTTGTTGTTTGTAGATCAATGAAGAAGTCAGCCTAGAGGTGTCTATCCTTCACTAAGACTTAGTCCCTGGAATTCCTGTCTTTTCTGAGGTCCTCTCATTTTGCCCCTGTGTTATACACACATTACCAAATGACCTAAACAACATTTAGGGGACCATTTTTAGATTATGACTATTAGCTGGGCTTAAGTTACTGAATACTGTTCAACATGTTTGCCCTTTGGTTGATATATAATATAATTCTTCATGCATAACAGTTCTTACTCTCCTATACCTAATTTTTATTTCATCCTCAGTACTGTTACTCTTCCTTTTTGAAAGGAGGAGTAAAGTTAAAAATAAAATTTCTCCCTTGGAAAACTGAGTCACTGTTTATGAGAAAAAAAATTGTTTAATATGGCACTGAAACCAGGACATGATGACATTTATATATGTGTTATGGAGGAGCAGGTAACCAGTCCCTATCCAACCCTAGTAGTAATGGCCCTGTGTTATACACACATTACCAAATGACCTAAACAACATTTAGGGGACCAATAGTATAGGATTATTAGGACAACTTGAATATGAGAAGGCTAAGAGAAAGCTGTCATCTAGCCTATAAAAAGGTAAATGCACTTCAATGAAAAGAGATCTGATAAAAATATTCCTAAGGGATCTATGGTACTAAAGTGTTCTATCTTGGATAATATCCAAGTGTTTTGGCAATAGGGATATATGACAGTGTTTACACACACAACTTTATAGGAATAGAAGTGTTCAACACTCTGTTTTGCTAATTCAACATCATCACCAGAATATATAGTGTATTCTTAAAGGTCAACATCTTCATGACTTATCTGGGTGGGTTTTTTTGTTTGTTTTAGGGGAAAGAAACAAGGATATCATTTCTGTCTGCTTTCTTTCAGCTATCCACCATCCCATAATATTGAATAACTCAAGAACATTCTAGTATTACTCATTTTCATGCTACCGTGGACAGCTCAGTCTCTAAAGTGCTTTGATTCCTAGCAGCCATAGGTTTTTAGTTAAGTCCCTGAAGTGGCAGATCCCCAATATCCATCCATCAGTCACTATTTTTGAAGTATATGAACAAGACTTATTACCATGAACATAGTGTCTTATTATTTTTGCTAAATCTTAAGAAAGGTATTGTCAAATACCTTTGACTATTGTCAACTACAAAGCAATGCTAGTAAGTTCATTCTGAAATTAAAGGACCAAATCCCCCCTTCCCATCCCATCTTTTCTACTCTGAGTTACAAGAATTGCCTTATTTCAGTCTCGAGTGTATTCTTGGACTGTATTAATACAACTCCTCATATCTGTTCTCTTCACATCACTCAGAGTCTCAAGTCATATTCTGTCCCACTAGATTGGCCCTCTCACCACTTAAGAAGAAAAATTTGTCTTAACAATAGATGCTTACCAAACGTGTATAGAATGATTAATGTGAGAATCTGTTTTGTGGGATCTCATATGTATGATGAATATTTTGTTTCTTACCTTTTCAATAAATCGCAGAGAAGAAGTAAGGAGAAGGGCAATTTTATAAGCATTTCTCAGATGCTATAAAAATCTTAATTGTGTTTGGTATTCTCAGTTTGTCCATCTCAGTTTGACCAAAGTCCCAAGGGCCTATCTTGGTCACCAAGATCATAACATTTCAAAGAGCAGTCTAGTTTTGTTTGGTTGCTTTTTGGGGAATAAATGGTATTAGCAGCACTCAGGCTGGAATTCCCTTGCTGGGAAAGGTTTAAGCAGTGCCACTGAAGAGAGGATTGAAGAGGAGCATCAGAGAGGAGCTCTTGCCATTGACCTTCCCTCAGAAACAGAGAGGAAGGCAGCCCTATCCATCAACACCCCCTCCCAGGGCCTATGCTTGGGGCTTCTTTACACACCTTCCCAACAGCATGGCAAACTCATCAGAAGAAGTTTTACTGATTGTAAAGAAGGTGTGTCAGAAGAAGCAAGATGGAGCTCTGTATCTTTTTTTCCTTTTTTCTTTGAAATTCCTGACCTTTTGCTCTTCCAAATGAACTGTGCTGGTTTTTTTTTTTTTCAACTCAATGATAAAGTACTTAACCTTTCCCAATTCCTTCCTTTACAGAGGGCAGGAAATCTCTGTTCTTTCTCCCAAGCTTTTGCTATTGTGGCTGGTTTCAAACTCCACAGAACAAGATGCCCCCACCTCTACCCTTTCCTACTTTCCTGCCTCCTGCTGAGGGTTATATCATCCTTCAGATCCCAAGCTACTTGGCAAGAGGGACTTTTTCTTTTTATTAAATATTTACTTTCTATTAAGTGTTCAGTACAGTGACTACATCATAATTTGTGCTTAATAAATGTGGATTGTCTAAGATGACAGGAAAAGATAATGATAAATGTTGGAGGGCTGTGGGAAAACTGAGAAACTAATGCATTGTTTGTGAAGTTGTGAAACGATCCAAACATTCGGGAGAACAATTTGGAATTATTTTATAATCCAACGGGCTATAGAACTGTGCATACTCTTTGACCCAGCAATGCTATTCCTGGGTCTGTTTCCTAAGGAAATCATATAAGAGTAAAAAGGAGTCCATGTGCAAACATGTTTCTGTCAGCCCTTTTTTGTGGTAGCAAGAACTGGCAAAAGAGTAGATAGCTTCGGTTGGGGAATGGCTGAACAAGTTCTGGCATATGAAGACAATAGAATATTGTTTTATAAAAATGAGGAACAAACAGATTTTAGAAAGACCTGGAAAAAATTTACATGAACTGATACTGAGTGAAACAAGCAGAACCAGGAACTCACTGTACACAATAACAGCAAGAATATGTGATGATCAACTATGAAAGACTTGGTTCTTAGTGGTCCAGT
>JAJPUD010001807.1:0-61922 GCA_023553655.1 Myrmecobius fasciatus
CAGTACATCAATTTTCAAGACTTTTATATTCTGCTGCCTCTATAAACCAGCTCTTGAAAAACAGCTCAGTCACATTGAAGATAATCCTTACCCACTGATGGCAACCCCCAGCTCCAGTGGTGATGCAATTTCTGTGCCCTTGAATAATTCCAATGATTTAAATAATTTTATTGATAATTAATATATTACACATAAAAATAATATAATATAAAATATAATAAATAAATGAATGAATTTAACCATGTTGATCTCCATCCGTAAAGTAAGGGTCATGGGATGGTCGACTTCTGAGGACTTTTAGAGAGATTCTTTAATTCGTGATTCCATAACTATATGATTTATTGCTATTGTGTGCTAGACTTCCTCTCCTAGCCTCAGTTCTAGGATATTAGCCTTGGACACACACATTAAATTAATCCAGCTTCATCAAGAGATGGGGAAAACTGACCATTAGAGAGTAAACGTATCCTCCCCGCATCCACACAGGAAGTAAATAGTCACATCAACACTTAGCCAAGGAATTCTGGATCACCCTGACTTTTTTCAGGAACCCACAAGATGGCACTGCCTCTGTGACTAACTTAATTGGTTTCATTTGCTGGGGTAATAGTGCCTTGTCAATATGGCCTCCTTTGATGAGTGTATTCATAGAAGCAGGTGTATGGATGAAACTAAAGAGATTGGGGGAATTATGTAAAGTGTTTAAAAATCCACACTCATTCCAGTAGTTAATGTGCTCATTTAAAGTGTTCCTTAAGCCTGGAACCAAGGCAACGTTGGCAATAGCTGAAGCTTCGTATTTGAATTGTTGTTATATGTAAGAGTTGTCCTTGGCACATACCTTTTTACTGCTCTGCATCAGGATTTGGGCGGAGTCTCCTGTTGTTGAGTACTTAGTCATCTAGGTTGTTATCTAACGGTCAACACTCCACTTGGTTTCAAATATCTCCCCCAAAGCAAAATTACAGGCATTATGCAAGGTTTAGGGAGACTCAGGCTTCCATTTTGGAAACTCACCAGATCCATGATCTCCTGCTCGGTGCTCCCACCATTAGTCCAGCCATTAAACTGATCAGCAAGCCATATTGTGTGCTTATTGAGATATATATATATATATATATGTATGTATATATGTTTCTATGTATGTATATATGTGCACATATTTGTATATGTGCTTATTTATATTTACATGTATGTATGTTATGTAATAAATAGTTTAGAGGCAGTTAGGTAGTACTGTGAATCAAGCTGTGAGCCTAAGGTCAGGAAGATCTGCGTTCAAATCCAGCCTCAGACAGGTCATAGTTGGAGCAAATCACTTAATCTCTATTTGTCTTAGTTTCCTCATGTATAAATTGATTATAAGAATAGCACTGACTTCCTCAGATGGTTGTGAGCAAATCACTTAATCTCTGTCTCAGTTTCTTCATGTGTAATCTGAAGATAGTAGTAATACCTCTGACCTCCTCAGGTGATTGTGAGTATCAGATAAGATAATAATTGTAAAGTGCTTAGGACAGACACTGACACATATGAAAAAGGCACTGTGCTAGACAGTGGGGATATTAAAACAGAAGTGAAACAATGTCTGCCCTCAGGGAGCTTCCATTTTAATAGAGGAGACAAATAGTTCATACATAAATATGTACAGAATTATGATAAAATGAATAAATAAGAGCTCACCAATAAATGCAAGGTAGTTAAAGGAATAGGGCACTGACAATTGTGGAGATGAGAAAAAGTCTAATTTTTGTATAAGTCCAAGCTCTTCCGTACCTTCCCACCCTTGACAGTTCTTTTTCATGCTTTTCTGAGTCTCTCATTGAAGATCTATCCAACATGTCCTCTAATTCTTTTTCATTGTTTAAGGAGAAATCACAGGTGACAGTTAGGCGCCATCTAGTCTAATGCATGCCTGAAGAAGCAAGAAACAAGAGGTCAGCCTGGTTTTGTTTAAATGTTCCCATTGAGGGAGAAACCTGAAGTCACCCAGCCAGCTTTTGGATATTAGAGCAAGCCTTGGACCAAGCATCCTTCCATCCTGACTGACCATAGCACATGCTTTTAAATGAGGTCTTTTTCATAACTTCCATATGTCCAAATCATCCATCCCCTGTAATGTGCCATACCCTACTAACACCAATTGTCTGACTCTCCTTTGCCACGTTGGTCACCGGTTTGTTGGGTCTTGGTCCCCATCAGCACTTTTAATGTCCTTCAACCTTCTGACAATGACTGTGGTCCTTTTTGGCTACCTGAGGTTTAGATTCTTATGTGATCATGACATTACATTAATTGTAGTCACATAGTAATAGTGGGAGAATAGTGTTTTAAAAATGGAATCTCAGTTCTGCATAATTCTCAAAATTCAACCAAGCTTGGTTTCTTCAGAGGCAGAAAAGACAAAGTACTTGGAAGGGAAGGTACTAGCCATTAAGCAGAATGAAACCAGCTTTCATGTAGGATGGGATACTTGAAGAAAGAAACTGAATTTTAGAAAGGTAAAGTAATTTAATTTGCCCAGAGTCTCCCAGGAGAAAATTAATGGGAGGATAATGACTAAAACCCAAGATGTCTGACAAGCCTTTCTCTCAAGACAAACCCTCTTTCTCCTCCATCATACTTTTAGAAGATTGAGCTGGAAAAATAATGTGGCCTCTTCTAACTATAAAATATAATCTGGGGATGACTTGGCTGGGTCATACAGTCCATTTCCATTTTTTTTTTCTTTGTACCCTGATCCAGTCTTTTTTTCATCCCAGACAGATTAAAATCTATTTTATTTGCATTCACCAGGAAGATGATCCCCTGCCAGACGCCCATTCGGCTGTCTAATGGATCTGGTTAACAGTGAATCTTCTGTCCCAGTGGATATTCATTACCACTGTCCTCTTGTCAATTGCTTTTGGCTCCAGGCATGTGGGCAAGTGACTTTCTGCTAGCCTGTTGTAGCTAATCAGCATTGTCCCTGCTATACATAAAATGTAATTTAGAAGGATTGTAATGGCTTCCAAATGATGATGGTGCCATAACCCAATTAAAATGGTTTTAATAAAACTGTCTCGAGCCAGCATAAACAGCTGCAAACTGTGCCCCATGTTTTCTAATGACCCCCGGAATGAGTGGGAGCAATTTATCTTTCTCTTGAGTGATGAGGCACTGGGAAAAGTCCTTCATTCTGTCTAAATCATCTTGTTCTCTTCTTCTCCCCAGACAATCCACGTCGCCATTGTCTGCGCTGGGTACAACGCCAGTCGAGATGTCGTCACTTTGGTCAAGTCTGTCTTATTTCATAGGTAAAGAAAATATTTTCCCTTCTTTGGGTTGGGATTAATTTGAGCAATGATCCAAATGGGCCCTAGGGAAGATGAGAAGCTTTAAATGAGTAGACATAAAATCCTCAAAAAGCCATTTAGAAAGGTGGGCAATGTCTAACTTGTTCATAGGAGGTAACCACACTCTAGAAACTCAGAGGTTATTCTAGGAAAAAGTCAGTTAAAGGAATTGGAGTTTGTTTAGGTTGGAGAAGAGAATATCTAGTAGGGACATATAAATTATTGTAGAGTATTTCAGACTGCCATAGAGAAGGGTTCCACTTGTTCTTGACTCTGGAGAATAAAGCTAGGAATTCTTAAGGCAGATCCTGGCTTGATGGAAGGAAAATCTCCTTAACCATTAAGCCTTTCTAGAAGTGGAGTGGGAGTATTTGTACAGGGGCTACATGATCTTTTTTTTAATGAGGGATGCTCCAAAGGAATTTCTTTTCAACTATGGAAGGGAGAGTGTCTCTGTAGCCTTCACAACAAGGAGATTCAGAAGTCAATATGGTATCCATGTAAGTTTGGTTATTGATATTGGAATACAAAGATGGTTCAGTTCACCTAAAGAGATAACAGTGGATCTGTTACTTAGTACCTGGGTGATTTGGGCAAGCTACTAATCTCTCTGGTCTCTGTTTCCTCATTTATCAAACGAGTGACTCAGACCAAGTGAGCTCCAAGTTACTTTTCATCCCAAACAAATGGTCCCAAGATCCTCACCTGGACAATCACAGGTATTAACAAACTCAACCTCAATTGATTTGCAAATTTAATTGGTTTCAGTGAGCAAGAACTGAAAGGGCCAAGAGATCATGAAATCATGGATCAGTAATCACTGGTGGGGGATAAATAAGAGCCAGACATTTTTCTTTTGACTGATGCCCTCCTTCCATATGACCTGAAGAAGTAGTGCCTATCCTGGGGTAAAGATAATAATAATGGATCAGTTTCTATAAAGTTTGCCTTTGAACTGGCTGAACCTCAAGCCTAAAATGCTCTTTTTCCTTACCTTGGCTTTTCAGGATTTTTTTTTCCTGAGGCAATTGGGGTTAAGTGACTTGCCTAGGGTCATACAGTAGGAAGTGTTAAGTGTCTGAGACTAGATTTGAACTCAGGTTTTCTTGTCTTCAGGGCTGGTGCTCTATCCACTGCGAAACCTATCTGTCCCTAGGATTTTTTGCTTGCTTTCCTTCAAAATTAAAACATTTCAGCAACTCTTTCCTAGCCTTTCCCTATTACTAATACCTTATCATCTAAGATTACCTTCCATAAATATTTCTTCCCATCTAAGGTTACCTTCCATATAGGTTCCATAGCTTCCATAATGGTTACCTTTATACTTTTGAGGTTGGAGTGAGGATGGGTACCATTTTTCCCTCTTGGAATATAAACTCCCTGAGACCAAGAATTGTTTCTGGTTGTGCTTGTATTTTTGTATATGAAGCATTCAACAAAATGCCTGACACATTGAGGTCCTGATTTTCTATCTCTCTGTAGCTGGTTTCCTAAGGAATAGGAGTGGGAAAGGAGGGGAGAGTATCAGAGCTGAACATGATTTCATCTCTATAGGGAGTTCCTGTTGAAGAAACTTCCTTCACTTGTGCAGAGTATTGATTGTTGTGGCTCATAGACTTAGAAAAATATCTAGAGTATTGAGAATCTAAGTGAATTAACCAGGATGGTTCGACATCAGAAACTGCTAACATTTTATCAGTGAGAATGGCATTAAGGAAACAGTACAATCATGTGATTTGCTGCTGCCCCTAAGGATTTCTGACTTGCTGGGAAAAGTTGCCTCTCCTGTGAGAATGAGAGCTCCTTGAGGGCCAGAACTATCTTTTTTTTTTTCCTTTTATAGGGGCTTAGCAAGGTTTTTTTTTTTTTTAAAGCATATCATAAATGCTTCCTTCATTAATTCACATGTCAGAACCCAGTTGTTCATTATTCAGAGGCTATGTCTATTTCCCGTGCCATTCCTATCCCACTTAACAGCTGAGAAACTAAGGCTCAGAGATATAAAGTGATTAGCCCAATTCACAGGTGGACTTGAACCCAAGTCTTACTAATTCAGAGACAACTTCAGTATGAACTATTTCACCTCTCCTCCTCTCAGAAGTCATATGAGAAGCTATCCATTCCAGCTCTCAAATAGTTCCTTACCAAGCTTTATTGAAGATTTAAGGTACACAATTTATAAGAGGAACTGTGTATTTTCAGCACTAAGAATATAAAGGTGAAGAACAAAAATCCTCAAATGGTAGAGTAGTGAGCTCCCCATCACTGGAGCTATTCGAGATGCAGCCCCCCCCAAAAAAAATGTGTCCTGAGTGTCATAAAGATTTTTGCTCTAGGCAGTGTGTTAGACAAAGTGACCTTGAGTCCCTTCCAGCTTTATGGTTATATGAACTGATTAACTTAATAGATCAAGGTGATCATATATGGGTGAGAGAGGGAAGCAAAGAGAATTTGAAACTTCTCTTCCACTGCCAGCCAGGCTATAAATAGTAGAACTACATTTCAGACACATTCAGGGATTAACTAATACGTGATTATAAAGTACTTTGCCAAATGAATACCTTCCTAATGCTAAATAATAATATAATAGTATCTGTGCAAGATGCCTCTTTGGGGTCTATTTGCTAATTATGGTAATTACATTCATTTTCAGATGAGGTTTTCCCCAAATCTTCAGTCATGACCTGCTTTGTTGTCTTAAATCATTTTCATTTCTCGAAGATGCCTGGATGCAATAGCCATAAAGAATATTAAAAAGAAGGGACAGATTTGCTTTGAAAGTCAATTTGAGGACTAGAGTATGAATTCAAAGTTTCTTCTTTCTCCCTGGCCTATGGCCCCCAATTCTTTGCAGTGAGAATTGAATGCTCTAGTCCTGATTTCTCATGTTAGATAAGACAAAGAGAAGCCCAGAGGGTGAAAAATAATTGAACTAAAATCACACAGGGAGTAGGTAGCCATCAGTAAGTATTTATGGAGTAAGTATTAGTATAAGTATAGCATTAAGCAGCTGCTATGAATAAAACTGGCCCCTGCCTTCAAGGTGATTGTTTTCTGTTGGACAGAGACAACATGACCATGTGTAAGTCTATATAAAAATACTTCGAAATCGATTTGAGTATTTGTTTTTTAGAGGAAGGCACTAGGATCTAGGAAGAGTCAGGAGAGGCTTCATGGAGAAAATGATACTTGAGCTGAGTTCTGAAAGCAAACAAGAATTGTTAAGGGCAGAGATGAGGAGGGAGGAAATTCTAGGCCAGGGACCGGCTAGTGCAAAGCAGAGTCAGGATATTTGATTCCAGCTCTATTTCTTTATCCTCTAAAGCCCAGTGTCTTAAATTGTGATTCTCAACCCCAGATGGGGACTCATAATTGAATGGGGGGGTTGTGAAATTATAATTTATTATCAGCAAATGTTGGTTTTGTATACATATTTTATATAATTATATACCCAGAGTCATGAGTGGAAAAAGTTTAAGAAGTCTTCTCTGTATCCTAGTGATTTCTCAAGATGAGACAGATTATCCTGATGAGGCAGGAATATGGGGAAAACATTTGTATTTGGAGTCAAAGGAACTGAATTGAAATCCTAGCTATCACTTTTGTGATGGAGAACAAATTTCTTCTTATCATGTCACCTCACTTTCCTCTTGGAGAGGTAGTTGATTAGATTCCTGGTGAAGGGAAGTCTCTTCTGTGTCTATTTTTAAATTGAAATAAAATTACCCCCATTTTATATCAAGAGCCATAAAATTATTTTATACTCATCTGACCTAACAGCTCCAAGTGTCAAGATGGTTGACTACCATTCTGCTTTGTTAATGCATTTGCAAATAACTCCTCTCCTTGTTAGGGAAAAATGGAATTTCACATGGTGTTGTTGTTCAGTCATTTCAGCCATGTCTGACTTTCTGTGACTATTTTGAGATTTTTTTTTTGAGCAAAGATACTGGAATGGTTTTGCCATTGCCTTCTCCAGCTCATTTTACAGATCAGGAAACTGAGACAAACAGGGTTAAGTGACTTGCTTAGGGTCACACAGCTAGCAAATGATTGACATGAAATTTGAACTTGTATCCTCCTGACTCGGGGCCCAATGCTCTATCCACTATTAAATAAAGCTAAATGAAAACAAAGGAGGCTTCATGGTAAAGTGGAAAATATAATGGTGCTGGGGTCTAAAGACCTAGGTTTAAAGTCTACTACTCATACTTCCCTGGGACTCAGTTTCCTTATTTATATTATGAAAGACAGGAACAAGGTGGCTTCTGGCCTAAGTCTATGATCATATGACTTCTAAGGTCCCATCCAATTTAAGATCTCTGTATTGCAAGCCCTTCACCTCCTTCAAAGGAAGATGAGCTAGCAAACAAAGTGTTAATTTTTTTTTTTGCGTGTTTGTGCAAAAGTGCTGTGATCACAGGTATGTTGGCTCAATTCTCAAAGATAAATGAAAATGTTACTCCCTTTTGGCTTTCTTTTAATAAATGTTTATTGATTGATTAGCTGATTGATTGATATTGGGACATCAGGTTTAGTCCCATCAAGACACATACTGTAAACATAAGGAGTTAGTTGGGTAGACAGAAGAAGTGTAAATGTGTGTATGTGTGTGTGTGTGTGTGTGTGTGTGTGTGTGTGTGTGTACATCCTTCATCATCATTACCCTTCCCTGACTCTAACTCAGCAAAATTGGAACTTGGCTTTCCTGGGCACTGGTACAATTCCTAGCTATAGAAAAGTGTGGTTTTGAATTCTGAATGTCAAGTAAAGGCAGACAAATTGGGAAAGGAAGATTGAAGATCAGAGAGACAGCAGGAGGTGGAGCACAATCTTGGCAATGGAGGACCACATGGTTTAGTGGAAGGGATGGAGAACCAGGGGTCTCCCTTCAAATTCACCCCAATCCAATTTAATTCAATTCAATAAGCATTCATTAAATACCTACTCAGATCCAGGAAGAGAAACAGCCCAAGTCCGAAAGGAGTTTGCCCAGTGCAAGTATATGGTGGATGGGAGAGGGGAAGCAGATTGGGAGAAATAGGCAGGTCACTGTGGAATTATCCTGGAGGAGTGAGTGCAAATTGGTCTAACTCACCTGCCCCTCAGGATGCTTCCTAGCCATCAGGATCACCTTATTCCTTGTCAATAGGATACCTGCCTTCTTTCTACCACATGCTTTATGACCTGAAGCCCTTCCTGATCCCTGCCTAGCACCTCCTGCCCCAAATTACCTCATTATTTAATTTTGTATTTTCTTCATTGGCCTGTTTATGAGTTTTCTCAGCCTTCCCTCCTCTGAACCTATTTCCTTATCTGTAAAATGTAGGAACAATTCCCTAAACAATTCATAATTCCATAAAATCTGTGATTTTAGGAGTTTAAGAAAGCCCCATGACCTTCCTTCTCCACTCCTTCCTCCTAGAGTGTAAGTTTCTTGAGGGCAAATACTGTTTAATTTTTGTCTTTGGAATAACTTCAGCACAGTGGATGGAACACTGGATGTGGTCAAAATTTAAATTCTTATCATCACCTGAGTGACTCTAAGCAAGTCACTTAGCCCCTTTCAGACTGTTTTCCCATCTGTAAAGTGGAGATTATAAGAGCACCTTATATAGGGCCGTTTTGGATCACCTTTTAAAAAATCAAATAAAATCATTTGTAAACCTTAAGTGCTATATTAATGTTAACTTTTATTATAATCATTATCATGACCTAGGTATGAATCTCACTTCTGATGCTTGCTATCTATATGACCAAAATGACTTAAGCAAGCAGACCTCAGTTTCCCCTTCTGTAAAATGCGGGGAGTTGGGGCACATGGCTTCTGAGCTTCTCTCCCCCTCTGTCTATGATGCCTTATCCCTAACCACATCCTTTTCTTTTTCATTTGAAGAAATGAGACCCAGAAAGAGAAAGGATGTATTGCACGATCTCTCTTGCGTGAGAACTCTTATTTAAATTCACCTGAGCCCGTTGCCTTCTCCCATGGTGCTCTGTGCTCTAATAGCACACTGTATAATGAATTTCCTTGGTATTCATGTGGATTCCACATGCATTTTTTTAAAAATCACATTTCCATTGTCATTTCATAATTAAAGGATGCTTCAGCTGGAGTGTTACCATATATTTTAATACAAAAGCAGGCCCCAGAATGCCTCAGACAATCTGTGGCAAATTTCTGAGGGGGAAAATCTATGTCATGGTGGTTTAATCATCTCTGCTGGCGTGCTAATTAACATATTTGTTCCAGTTTTACTGGAAGGAATGAAAGGAGAAGGGATGGGAGTATTTGGTCACTAAAGATGAAGTCAGCTGGTGCTCCTGGTCCCTTGTCCCTCTTGGAAACTCCTACCCATGAGGTGGCTGAGATCCTGGAGCCCAGGAGTTAGGACACTTTGGACTTAGCCAGTCTGGTGACCCCCTTGGACCTTAAGGGGAAAACCAAAGGGGGTTCATCTAATTCAGAAATTTTTAACTTGGAAGTCCATGGACTTGTTTCTTCAATCTTTAAACTGTATCTCAGTATCATTTGTTTCTTTGGTAACTCTAATTTTATGTACTTGAGAACATGATTTTGAGAAGGGGGTCCTACACACACACACACACACACACACACACACACACACACACACACACACACACACATGATATACCCATGCGCACTATTTCCATCTATTGAGAGAGCACATCTAACTCTCTAGAATAAACTATTGACAAGGAGATGAGGGGGCAGAACTCAATAGGCAAAGTGGGGAACTGAATTTGGAGCTGTTTAATCACAAAATATTGGAGGGTCTTAAAAACAAGGGATGTCAGAGCTGGGAGGATCCTTAGAATAGAGAATATCAGAGAAGGGAGGGAGCATAGAACAGGGAATGTCAGAGCTAGATGAGGGGAGGGTGGACCTTAAAAGAGGGAATATCAGAATTAGCTTGCCTGAAAAATTAAATAACAGTCCAAATAATTTTACAGATGTGGAAACTGAGGCACAAGGTTTGGTTATATAGTTAGCAGATGACAGAGACTCATCACAATATTATTATAACTTCACAGTTTGGGGAGGTGGAAGGACTTTGGCAAATCACTTAGGTCAGCACCCTCAGTTTTAAAATGAGGAAATCAAGATCCAGAGACATTAAATAGCTTACCTAAATTCAAACACTCTACATCAAAGCCGGCATCTCTAGGATCATGGCCTGTTGGTCTACACTCTACCACCACTCTACCACTTATTGCTCATATGCAAAATATATGGCTTGACTTGAGTAATCTCTGTCTCTTGGTCCTCTTTATCTAAAGGTACAATGAGACTAGGCTGAAATCTTTTTTATTAAGCATTAACTTGAATGAAATGTTCTTGAATGTGACCAAGGCCACAATTAAGTGAAAATTTCTAGGGTGAAAAATGAGTAAAGAATTTTTTCTTTCCATATCTGTTTCTTAGTAGAAAAGCCATGAGAATAATTGCAAGTTAGTAAATACTTTAAAAAAAAAGAATTTATTATTGTGCTCAGAGTATTTCAGGGATGACCTAGATTCATTGTAGTCCAGTGAAAAAACTCCAGATAGAAATTAGATGCTGGGGTTGAGTCTCTCCCATCTATGTATTACTTACTACTTTGGTCAAGTGTGACTTTATGCCAGTCACTTCATCTCTTTGATCCTCAGTTTCTCTATTTGTAAAATGAGGGAGTTTTATTTTGTGTCCCCTAAGGCATCTTCCATTTCTAATATGGTGAATGAATACTTTTTATGTATGTACTGTGTGCTGAGCATCAGCTAAACACCAGGCATACAAATTCAAAAGCAAAGATAGTCCTTAAGCTTATGAAATTTACCTTCTAATGGAATCAATAATAGGTTATAGGGGTATGGAGGTCAGGGAAGGCTATTTTGATCTGAAAAGTTATAAGAATGGTTATTTGGTCATGTCCAACTTTTTGTTACCCCATTTGGGATTTTCTTAACAGAGATACTAGAGTAGTTTGTCATTTTCTTCTCCAGCTCATTTTATAGATGAGGAAGCTGAGGTAAACAAAAAATTAAATGATTTGCCCAGTGCCATACAGTCATTATGTCCAATGTCTAATAATGTTTAATTTAATAATTTAATGAGGGAAATAATGTTTAATTAAATGTCTAAGACCAGATTTGAACTCATGAAGATGAGTCTTGCTGATGCTCGACTCAGGACTCTATGCACTATGGCATCCCCTAGCTGCCTAGGAATGGTAATTGGAGCCAATGGGGAATGGAGTATTATAGCCATCATAGTATTCATGGGCTTATGGTTCCACAAGTGGAAAGAGGGAAGGAGTCAAAGGTACAAGTAAGATGACAAGGCATCTGAGGAGACACCTGAGGAATAAAAGGAGAAATAGCTGGGACCATTTTGAAATGATGGACATTTGGAGGTATTCATTAATTTGACCAATGGTGCCCCAGGGTGGGAGCTTCAGATCTCCTAATGTTCTTTGGGCTATAATTTGTTCATCTATAAAATGAAGGGATTGGGTTACATGAACTCCAAGGCCCCTGCCATTTTTAAACCCTGTTGATTATTACATGATAAATACTAGGGATAGAAATAAAAAAAGAGTGAACAATTCCTGTCTTCGTGGAACTTACATTCTGATAGGGGAGTTCTGGAAATCCGCTCCCAGGAACATGCTCTGCAAATATTAAAACATTACAGAAAGCACTTGTTCCCAGCACTTACCACAGGGCCTATCCCATAGTAGACACTCAGGAATTACCTATTGATTGATTGATGGATGGATTAGAAAAATAAACCAAAAAAATAATTTTCTGATTCAGTTTAATGAATTTGTTTGTACAAGCACTTGCTTTTCCGATTTTAGATTATAATAATCAATAAGAAAGACATTTAGTCTCATTTCCTTCCTCTAACACCTCAAACACTTCCTTATCTTAATAGCATCTATCTGGTGCTTTTTGATTTTCAGAAGTATTTCATATCAATTTGTTTTTATTTTATTTTATTTTGGTGAGGCAATAGTCAAGTGATTTGTTCAAGATCACCCAGCTAATATGTGTCGCGTGTCATTGAACTCAGGTCCTCCTGACTCCAAGGCCAGTGCTCTATCTACAGCACTACCTAGTTAACCCTACTTCTATAACTTCTTTGTAACATCTTTGTGAGTCTTTAAGGGGAGGGATTATTATCCCCATTTTATAGATAGCATAAATGAGTTCAAAAAGTTGACCTGATTCTCTTGGTCTTCCAGCTTTCTGATGTCAAAGAACTTTTATTAGGGCCCTATTATATGCCAGGATCCATGCTAGGATCCTAGAAGACAAACACAAGTTACTTCCTGTTTTCAAGGAGGTTATATTCTAGTGGGAAATTTTTTTTAAATGTGCTCAAGATAAATATATGTGAAGTAATTGCAGGTTATCCAAGGCCAGGATTGGTCAATGTGGAGAAACAGGAATTCTTGAAAGCATTCATCATAGCCATCACACTATTTCTTTGTATCTCTAGTTCTTTGCACAGTTGTGGGAACATAGTAGGTATTTAATAAATGCTTATTAACTTGTTAACCTAAATAATAACTTCAATTTCTATGGTTCTTTAGTATTTACAAAGCACTTTGTTGATGCTGGTAAAGCAAATCCCAACATAATCCCCTATTAGAATGTAAATTTCTTGAAAGCAAAGATTGTTTATTTCTATTCCTTTGGAGCAACTGGCTGTTAAAGTGGCCTGCAGTCAGGAATACCTGCATTCAAATCTGGCCTCTGATAGCTCTGTAACTCTACACAAGTCATTTAACATTTGCCTCAGTTTGCCCATTCATTAAATGATCTGGAGAAAGAAATGGCAAATCTCTTCAGGGGAACTTTATGCCTGGAGGCTGAAGGAGTAGGTTGGAGTTAGCTTGTCTAGAGTATTCCCTTTGGGAATTCACACCTTATTTAGTTAGCAGTGGAAAATCAAAGAAGTTTCATTTTTTTGTTGTTGTTGTTGTTATTTGTTGTTTCAGTTGAGAAGAAAGTTCCCTTGCACATGAGAAAGAACAGTTGGGCAGGTGTATAAAAATGTATAAGGCAGGACAGACTTAGTGTAGAAAGCCCTTTCAAAGGATGGTGGAGGGTCTACAAGTCATAGATTTAGAGCTAGGTTGGACCTTCTTAGAAGTCCAGTCTTCTCATTTTAAAGATGAAGAACCTGAATATGAAACAGGTAGGTCTAGTTAAGGTGGCACACATGGTACCTGACAGAGACAGCATTCAAACCCAGGCTCTCCAGTTTCAAATCTGGTAGTCCTATCTCTCTGCCATGAGGCTTGACAGAATCTAGATTAGATATGAAATGACTTAGAGCAGTATGGTTAGATGATGCCTTTGGAGGATCTGTCGAAAATCGGTAGCTATGACCCTTTGTACTTGACATTCAGACTTTGTCTTTAAAAAAGAGAAAAGTAGACAAATCTGATAAAGCCTTTCTGAAACCTGAACATTATAAGTCTCTGATATTTCAGAGCCCCAAGGCTTAGAACCAGATGGAATCTGAGAGTCTAGCTTCATTTTTTCAGAGCTTGACTGATATGTATTTAAACAGGTAGGTAGTAAGTATGTAAATGATTATGAGATGAGGACTGGGGGGGGGGGAGACAGACAGACAGAAACAGAGAGAGAGAAGAAGAAAGAAGAGAAGGAGGAGGAAGAAGGAGGAAAGAGGAGGAGGAGGAAGAAGGAAAAGGAAGGAGGAGGAGAGAAGAGGGAAGAAGGGATAGAAATATAGAAGAATAGGTATATGAATGACATATAGAGAGGAAGGAAGGAATTAGTTTTACTATATGTCAAACACTGTGATAATCATTGAGGATTTTTTAAAAATGAGATATCCCCCACTCTCAAAGATTTCAGATTGTAATGTTAGGGATCATGCTGATGGTAGGAAGGAATATATATTTGCAAATATATGGAACCCAAAACTCATTCTTCAAATGCTCTATTTCTTACTACCTCTCATTTTTCTAAGTTTTGCAATAGCCATCTCCTTAGGAGGTCCCAGTTCTTAGTCACTATATACAGCTCATTGTGCTCTCTCCCTTTAGTTTCACCCTGTGCTTGAAATTAAGCCTTCTCTCTGTTGTAGATGAAAAATGCTAGTTGACAAGTACACCCATTTACCTTTATAAATTCTACATAAATGAGACTCTATTATGCCTCCCAGAGGATTGAAGGAAGGTACAGCTGATGCTAAAGGCTAAATAGACCATCTGTCTTCTCATTGGCTTTCATGAATGTGGATCCATCCCTGATGTTGGAGAAGTCACCAGTCTATGGATAAATATGCACTCACCACCCCTCCCTACAAATCCTTGCTAAATTCTGCTGACAGCCTTCCTCCATAATCTTTGGAAGGGAGCTTAATAAAGGTTGGGCTAGCTGTCCTCCTTTCCTCAAAGTGGGGGTGATTGAGCTGCGGTATGTTTGATGACAGGATACTTAGACTGGAGCCCAGTGGAGGAGTTCTTTATACCTTTACCTCACTTTAGTCTCTATTCATCTGTCCTTTGTTCTATGAATGTAAAGTAATTCACCTCCTACTATTGGTAAGACATCTTTTCGCCCATCCACTCAACTCTTTAACAAATATTTTTTTAGCATCTACTGTTTGTAAAACATTGATCATACCTTCCTCCTTCCCTCCATTCATTGATCCATTCTTCCATCCATTCCTTCAACAAACATTTAATGAAAGCCTATTATTTATTAAATATCCTACTATTTAAAAAGCACTTGGTGGAAACCTACTAGTATAAGACATGAATTCATCCATTCATAAACATTTGTTGAATATATCTATTCATCAGTATCTTTTTTTATTTATTTTTTGCTTTTTTTGCTGAGGCAATTGGGGTTAAGTGACTTGCCTAAGGTCACACAGCTAGGAAGTGTGAAGTGTCTAAGACCAGATTTGAACTCAGGTCCTCCTGACTTCAGGGCTGGTGCTCTCTCCACTGCACCACCATCAGTATCTTTTAAAAAATCTTTGAAATCTATTGTTTGCAAGGCATTTATTGACCTACCCATCCAAGCATCTATCCCTCAGATAAACTTATATTGGGTACTTATTGTTTGTAATAGATTCAGTCTTAGAGAAACCATTTTTTCAATATCCTTATAGAGTGCCTGTGGGCATCCATCCATTCATACATCTATCTTTCAACTAGCATTTATTAAATAACTATTGTCTACAAGACACTCAATCAACTGGCTAATCATTCCTCAACATGCATTTATTAAGTACCTACCATGTGCAAGACATTCACCAATTCTTCTAGTTTGTCTTCCAATAAACATTTGATGAAGGCCTATTATTTATGAGATATTCATTCATTTCTTCAATAAACATTTAGTGAATGCTTACATCATGCAAGATTTTCATTCATTGAAAAAGTATGTATTAAGCACTAATTGGATGCAGAACACTGCTAGAAGTAAGAGGGATATAAAATTTAGGCAAAATAATTCTTTCTTGATGGAACTCCATTCAACTTTGGCTAAGAAGTGAAAGTTATGGAAAACATTTGCATAAGCTTAGTGAATTTACTAAGTTTCCCTTTCAGAGCATACAGAATGCATGCATTGATATATGGAAGCAAAAGGTGTTAGATATGGGATCCTGAAAATAATATATTACAAATATTCCAAGACCTTATAAAGAGTATTCCTCACAACAGCTCTCTAGCACAGGTAGCATTGTCATTACTGTCACTTTTTTTTTCCAGAAGCAGAAATTAGACCCATGAAAGTAAAATAACTTGCCCTGATCATGTAGCTAGTAAGTATAAGAGCAAAAACTAGAACTCAGATCTGCTCCTTATTTGGTATTAGATGATGACACATTTTAAGAAGGACATTGATAAATTGGATTGAGTCTAAAAAACAACAACCAAGACAATAAAAAGCCTAAAAACCATTTCATAGCAGAATTAGTGAAATTGAAATTAAGGATGTTTAGCCCAGAGAAGAGTAGACTTGGAGCTCATGGCAGCTGTGTTCAAGTATTTAAGGACTGATAGATGAAAGAAGGATCAGATTGTCTCTAGAACTAGTGACAGCAGATAAGCATTGTTCAAAGTAGGGTTTGGGCTTAGCATAAGGACATGTTTCCTAACAATTAGAGCTGTCCAAAAAGAGAAATTGGCTGTCTCAGGAGATAATTAGTTCCTTTCATCAAAGACTTTCAACTGCAGATGACCACGATGGAAAGTGTTATACAAGAGATTCCTGTTCTAGTATAGGTTGGGCTGGATGGCCTCTGATCTTCCTTCTACCTCTGAGATTCTAATTTTTTTTACTCTATTTATAGGATTATTTCCATTTCAGCACTTAGAACCAGAATCACACCCTAATTTTCATCTGTCCATTTTAAGCATCAGATGACTAAATTCCAGAGAAGCAATATATTCAAATGACAATCAATAGAGCACAGACCAACAGCTAGAGATCCTTAACCTATTCATAATTCTAAAACCAAAATAATAAATAGTATTTGCATGGCACTTCAAGATTTTCAAAGAACTATAAATATGTCATCTCATTTGATCCTCATAATAATCCTGTGGGGGAGTTATTATTATTATTATCCCTGTTTTGCAGATGAGGAAACTGAGATAAATAGAAATTGAGTTACTCACTCAGAGTCACACAGCTAGTAACAGAGAGAAGATTCAAACTCAGGAATTCATGATTCCAAGTCCAACACTTTCCATTGTGCCCTCATAGTTTAATCTGCATGTTCTACCAATATTGAAGGTTACTTTTATTCTCCATCAAGGTAGACATTTGGAAAGACTAAACCAACTCAGAGTGATATACAAACACTGGTGTGGATTTCCTGGACCACAGTTGATGGTTTTTGTTTTTGTTTTTCTCCCATAGAAGAAATTGTTTGCTTCAGGAAATCAATCATTGTATATCTATTAAGTACTTATTCAGTTCAGGACCGTGTGCCAAGTATTTTAGAAACAAACAAACAAAATTTCTTCCCTCAAAAAGTTTATATTCTCCTGATATGGGTATGCAACATGTTACACACACAGATTCAAAATGTATGCAAAAGAGAAAAGGAAAGGAAAGACTAAGCATTTATATAGAGCCTACTATGTGCCAGGCACTTTTCTATGTGCTTTTACAAATATCTTATTTGATAATAATAAAGCAAAGATCCCAAACTATTCTGCTATTTCCTTCTTCCCACCCCCAACAGACGGAACCCTCTACACTTCCATCTCATCGCTGATGCCATTGCCAAGCAAATCCTGGCCACCCTCTTCCAGACTTGGATGGTCCCTGCCGTACGAGTTGACTTCTATGATGCTGATGAACTAAAGGTAAAAGTGTGGGTAGGAGGAGCATGTATGTGCCTTTGAGTTATATTTAATGAGCCGGGTTTCCTCATCATTTTTGCAGGCCAATAAGGTAAGTTCAACTGATCAATGAGATCTAATTAAGATTCTGTCATGATTCAGTTAGATATGGCTTTTTCATATTCCTACTCTGTTGATCTAAGATTGTAGAGTTCCTAGATTCTTTTTTTGTTTCTTTTATTTAAAATGTTTATATAATATTTTCTTTTTAAATTTTGGGTTCCATATGCCCAAAAGACACGAAATTGTACATAAACTCTGATCAAGTATTATCTGTATCCCAAAGAGATTATAAAAGAGGGAAAAGGACCCACCTGTGCCCAAATGTTTGTAACACCTTGTTGTATTGGCAAGGCTTAAGTGGATGCCCATCAGTTGGGGAATGGCTGAATAACCTATGGTATATGAATGTAATGGCATATTATTTTTCTATAAGAAATGATGAGCAGTCTAGGGGAGGGGTGGGGAGTTGGGGGGGAAAATCTGTAACAGAAAGCTATGTAAGGGTTAATGTTGAAGAATTACCCATACATATGTTTTGCAAATAAAATAAAATTTAAAAAAATTAAAAAATTAAAAAAATAAAAATGAATAATTTAGAAAACTAAAAATAAAAAGAAAGAAAGAAAGAAAAATGATGAGCAGGCTGATTTCAGAAAACCCTGGAAAGACTTATATGAACTGATACTGAAGTGAGCAGAATCAGGAGAACATTGTACACAGTAACATCAAGATTAAGTGATGATCAACCAAAACAGACTTAGCTCATCTCAGCAATGTGGTGATCCAAGATAATTCCAGTAGACCAGACATGGAAAATGCCATCTGCCTCTAGAGAGAGAACCATGGAGACTGAATATGGATAAAGGCATAGTAGTTTTCCTTTTTTTCATTCTAATTTTTTTCCTTTCGATCTGATTTTCCTTGCACAACATGACAAATATATAAATATGTTTAAAAATATTGTACCAAGTATAAAATATATCAATTTTTTTTGTTGTCTCAGTGAGGGGGGAGGTAAGGAAGAGAGGGAGAGAGAAAAAAATGGAACACAAAATCTTACAAAAATGAATGTTGAAAACTACCTTTAGATATATTTGTAAACTGCTTGCTCAGGATCACACAGCTAGGAAGGGTTAAATGTCTGAGACAAGATTTGAACTCAGCTCCTCTTGACTTCAGGGCTAATGCTCTATCCACTGCATCACCTAGCTGTCCCAGTTCTGATCTTTTTCATCAGGAATGCTCCAAAGTTCTTTATTTGATTAAATATATAATATTTTCCTCTGTAGGCTTATATTCAGTTTTGCTGGGTATTTTTTATTGTAATCCTAGTATAATAATCATATTTCAAACCCTATGCTGCTTCAATGTAGAAGCGGCTAAATCTTTTGTGGTCTTCTCTGTCACTTCATGATACTTGAATCGTTTTTTCTGCTTGAAATATTTTGTCTTTGGAGCTCTAGGAATTTGGCTATACTATATCTGGGAGTTTTCATTTTGAATCTCTTTCAGGAGGTGATTGGTAGATTCTTTCCATTTCTGTTTCACCCTCTAGATCCAAGATATCAGTGAAATTTTCCTTATAATTTCTTGAAATATGAGGCCTATGCTCTTTCTTTGATAATGGCTTTCAGGTAGTCCAATGATTCTTAAATTATGTCTAATTTGTTTTCCGTTTTCTAGGTTAATTGTTTTTCTGATGAGATATTTTGCATTTTCCTCTATTTTTTTCTCTTTTGATTTTGTTTGAGGATGTCTTGACATCTCATGGAATCATTAGATTCCACTTGCCCAATTCTTATTTTAAAGGAATTATTTTCTTTCATGGAGCTTTTATAACTTTTTTTTTCCATTTCATCCATTCTGTTTGTTTCTTTTTCAAAAAGTTCTTTTCTTTGGAATTTGTTGTTCTTCCTTTTCCACTTGGCCTATTCTACCTTTTAAAAAGTAGTTTTCTTCAGTGAATTTTTGTATGGCTTTTAACATTAGATCAATTTTGTTTTAAGGTTATTTTCTTCAGTAATGCTTCTTTTATCAAGTTATTAATTCTTTTTTAATTATTTTCTTGAATCATGCATTTATTTTCCCAATTTTCCCTGTACTCCTTGCTTTAACTCTTTTAGGAATTTTTGCTAACCTTGGATCCAACTACTGTTTTCTTTGAGTCTTTGCTTGCAACTATTTTCACATTATTGTTTCTTTCTGATTTTATGTCTTGGTCTTTTTTGTCACCAATATATTTTTATGATCAAGTTCTTTGTTACTGTTATTGTTTGCTCATTTTCCCAGCCTCTTTCTTGACTTTGAACTTTATGCTGAAGTTGGACTGTCTTCACTTGGGGTTGGAGAAAAATTGTCTCAATTCTAAGGCTTTTTTGTACTGCTCTTTTCAGATCTCATTCTGGGGTTCTCTCAAGTGTCTGATGCTTCCAAGGTGGTGTTATCCTGGGAGAGATGTGTTCACTGCTATCTTACAGACAAAAGTATCAGTGTTCCTTTGGCCCTGGGACTGGGACCAGGGCCCTTTCTCCCTTTTGCATTATCACAAGCATTCCTTTCTACCCTGGAACTGTGACCTAGAAGTACATAAGGGTAACAGGGTTGCCAATCAGCTCTGGATACAGTTCCATCACTAGCAAAGTGTCCCCTGCCATCTTTTTATGATCACTTATTTAACTTCTGGTGGTTTTTAATGCCCATTTCTGGTGGTACTCCTGCCACACACTCAACCTATGCCCACCTCACTATTATGGACTTCTCCTGCCTCCCTCTTGAGCTGTCTTAGGCTGAAAAAAGTCTCATTCTGACTTTTTGTTGGTTTTGTCACTTTAACATTTGATTTGAGAAGTTATTTTAAAGTTGTTTGGAAGAGAATGGTGGGAGATTTGGCTGAGTAGCTACCTCTAGTCCATCATCTTGAAATCTGTGCCTATAGAATATGAACTCTAGTAGGCTCTTCCAAGCTTGTAAAGCCTGAATTTGGGACCTGTAGATTAGGCTTCTCTTTCAAGGATTAATATGAGTAGGTTAGTGACAAGGTGATAAAATATTTGTAAACCAAGATAACTAAAGATGCAGTCTGCAGTAGTAAAAAGAATATCTAGACCAGTGAAATCACAGCTTCTGAAGGTCATCATTCATGGGTGCCTAGATCTAGAGCTGGAATAAGCCATGTAGTCCACATCCTTCCTTCTACAGATAAAGAAGCTGAGGTCCACATCATATAGTTCATCAGTGTCCAAGGTAGGATTTGAAGTCAGGCCTATTGACACTAGAACTAATTCTTTTCAAATGTACTATGCTATATTGGAGGAGACCTCAAAAATCAGGTAGTCTGGTTTTTCTAGTTCATTTTTATATAGTATTTTATGGCTTACAAAACATTTGTATACCTTGACTCATTTGATTATGGAAACAGATGAGGTAAGTACTATTATTATCCCCATTTAATAAAACATGAGACTGAAACTTAGAAGTTACATGGCTTGCCAAGAAACATACAGTATCTGAGGCCAGATTTTAAAATGCTTTTTATTCAACATTTGATATTTTTCAATAATATCCTTAGCAGCTGGTCATCTAGTCAACTGACTGCCTCTTGGAACAACACATTTCATTTCTGGATAGTCCTGATTGTTAAGGATTTTTCCTCTTCAATTGAAATAAAAATAACTAACATTTATAAGCTGCCTACTATGGCCAGGTAATGTGCTGAGTAATCTATAATTATTATCAGTTTTTTCCTCACAATAATCCTCGGAGGTAAGTGCTATCATTATCATATTTTTTATAAATAAACAAATGGAGGCAAGTAAGGTTAAGTAGTTTGACCATGATCACATAATTAGTGTCTGTGATTGAATTTGAATATAGAGCTTGGGCTCTATACACTGCACCATTTAGCCACTCCATAAACAAACATTTATTAGATACCTACCATGTACCAGGCATTGTGTCAGGTGCTAATGTTGCAAGGACAGCTAATTAAATGGTCTTTGGTCTCAAAGAGCTTAAGCAAAAGATAGACATTCATAAAATTATGTAGACAATAAATATATGTTCAATATACATAATATATATCTTTTAAAAAACCTTGATTTAATCAACAGAGGGATCTCCTAGGAATTTCCTGAACTAGTACAAATCAGCACTAGTTCTACAACTTAAAGTTTTGGAGAATTATCTCTGTAGACACAAATGACTTGACCCAGTGTCACACAGCCTATATGGTTCTGAGGTGGAATTTGAATCTAGTCCACATCTTTCTGACTTGAAAGATAGCTCTCTACTCATTGTATCCTACTGTTTAGGTATAATATAGATGAAATAAATATAAGGAGCAGGGGTACTAGTAGTTTAGCAGAGGAGGAATCCACTAGTGAGTGTAATCTCTTTTTCTGCATCCTGACATATCTTTGAAGACAGTGATAATGACTTTTTTCCTTTCCCTGCAAGTTTTCCTTTTTCTGACTGGTTCCTTTAGCAGATTTTTTGTTTTGTTTTGTTTTTCCTTTAGCAGATTTTTAAGTAATATTAGGATGTACACCTCTTGAAGACAAGAATGACTTTGAGCTTTTTTTTTTTATTCCCAGTGCTTTTGGCATTTGAGAACTGCTTTAAAAAAGCTTTTTATTTTCAAAGCATATGCATAGATAGCTTTGAACATTCACCCTTGCAAAATCTTGTGTTCCAAATTTTTCTTCCCTTCCTTCCTCCACCCTCTCCCCTAGATGTCAAGTAATCCAATATATGCAATTCTTCTATATATATATATAATGCCTAGCACATACTTAATAAATGTTTATTGATTGAATAAAAAAAGGGGGGGAGAATTCAGCAAAAGCAATTAATATATCAGCAGAGTCTATATATGTATATATATATATATATATATTTCCATAATTATTGTGCTGCATAAGAAAAATTAGATCAAAAAATGAGAAAGAAAACAAAATTCAAGCAAACAACAACAAAAAGGTAAAAAATACTATGTTGTGATGCACACTCAGTTCTCATAGTTCTCTCTCTGGATATAGATGGCTCTCTCTATCACAAGACTATTGGAACTGGCCTGAATCCCCTTGTTGTTGAAAAGAGCCACGACAATCAGAATTGATCATCACATAATCTTGTTGTTGCTGTATACAATTTTTTCCTGGTTCTACTCAGTTCACTTCTCTCTAGCCTTTCTAAACTCATCCTGCTGATCATTTTTATAGAACAATAATATTCCATAACATTCATATGCCATCACTTGTTTAGCCATTCTCCAAATGATGGGCATCCACTCAGTTTCCAGTTCCTTGCTACTACAACAAGGGCTGCTACAAATATTTTTTGCACATTTGGGTCCTTTCCTCTTTTTCTATAATTTCTTTGGAATACAGACCAATAGAGACACTGCTAGATCAAAGAGTATGCACAGTTTGATAGCACTTTGGGGATAATTACATATTGCTCTCCAGAATGGTTGGATCAGTTCACAACTCCACCAACAAAGTTACTAACTGCTTGACATATATTCCAATTTCTAATTTTCCCTCCTAGAATTAGAGAGGAAAAACTGAATCCAAATGTTCTTTGACATCACAATCACCTTTCTTTTGCTTCCTGAGGTCAAGCTAATCATGTTACTTTGAGCTGAATCCATCACTAGCTGATTTTTTTTTCAAATCATATAACTGTAAAGACATGGAAATCATCTACTTCGTTATTCATAATGCTATGGGGTGGAAATCCCAATGAAGAGAGGGTCAGAAGCATTGAATTTAATTCTTGGATATTGCTACTCATGCCTTTGAGGATATCCTTTTATTTTTCTATCCCTCCTTCCCTACCTTGGTAAAATGAGAGCATACCCTCGACATCCCTTTAGGACAATAATTGAATGATCAGATACATAAGACTGTGTTTCTGACAGCTACTCCACAGACAACTCCATAAGTTTACATAAATGTTTAGGAGTTTTGTTGCTGGTTTTCTTGGGAAAGACTAATAGCCATGCTCAGAAACCTATACCCATCAGAACTGCTTGGTGAAAACATAATCAAATCATTATCTTTTCATTGCACGCTCATAAAGTTTTAACTAGATCCTGAGATGCCAGCCCAAGCCTTTGATTTGCCCATATCTCAGGCTCAGAGCTTGATAGAGAAGCTCGGAATGTCGCAGCGGGGGGTTGTCGTAGTAATTGGAGTGCCAGGCCAATCTATTCTGAGCAAAAATTGATTAACGTTCTTAAAAAGGGAAAAAACAAAATTTCACAAATTGCTGAGCTAATTAAGGTAAAAGTGAGGCATACTTCTTACCTCCCGGTATCTCAAACCAACACCACACAGGAAGAGGTGGTGGGAAGGGAGGACAGCATCTGGCAGAGGAGAATCCCTGTACCTTCTTGCTAATTGCTCCAGTTACTTCCATCTTTTCATCTTACTATCCCCTCAAGAATTGCAGAATAGAATGTGATTGTGTGTGTGTGTGTGTGTGTGTGTGTGTGTGTGTGTGTAAGAAAGAGACAGAGAGAGAAAAAGAGAGACAAAGAGAGAGAGACAGAGAGAAAGAGAGGAGGAATGGAGGGAGGGAGAGGGAGAAAGGAAAGAGGGACAGAAGAAGAAAGGGAGGAAGAGAAGATGAAGGAGAGGTAAGAGGAGAGGAAAGAGAGTGAGAGAGATGGTGGGGGGAAGAAGGAGAAAGAATGGGAGGGGAGAAAGGAAAGCAAGGGATAAAGGAAAGGAGCAAGGGGAGAACAAGCTATAGACTCAGAACAGTTTAGTCTTTGCTTTTTTGTTAGCCTAAGGTATATAGACATATGTGATACATAGAGAATATATAATATGAACTTGCATTTATATATAATATTTCTGTCTTTTCTGTATCCCCTATGTTTTCCAATGTATCCTACTCTGTTCCCTCTTTGACAGCCATCCATCACTACAGACTAGCATAATGCCTAGCACATACTTAATAAATGTTTATTGATTGAATAAAAAAAGGGGGGGGAGAATTCAGCAAAAGCAATTAATATATCAGCAGAGTCTAACATATGTTGTATTCCTCACCAGAGTCTCCCACATCTGTGAAAGAAGAAAATGCCTCCTCTTCTGGGCCAAGTTTGGTCTTCAAGCTGCACAACATCCAATTTCTGTAAATTATCACTCAGTCAGCAAGCATTTATTAAGTGTTTTCTGTGTGCCAGGCATTGTGCTAAATGCTAGTGATATAAAGAAAGGCAAAAACCACCCCTGTCATTAAAGAACTTCTGTTAAAATGGAGGAGACAGCTTGCCAACGATTCTTTACATTCGAGGTGCAGTCTATGTAAATTGGGGATTGTGTCTGAGAGAAGGCATTGTCATTAAGGGGAATTGGGAAAAAACTTATCATAAAAGTTAAGATTTAGCTTTAAGGAATCCAGGAGGTAGAGATGAAGAGGTAGAATATTCCAGGCACCAAATACAGCCATTTGCAATCATTGGGCATATATCATTTTCCTGATTCTGTTCATATCACTGCAGCAATTCATGTCTTTCCATGATTTTCTTCCTTTCTTGCATGCATCATCTCTTGTTGTTCAGTCATTTCAATCATGTCTCACTCTCTGCAATCCCATTTGGGGTTTTCTTGGCAGAGATGAGAGAGCGGTTTGCCATTTCCGTCTCCAGTCCATTTTACAGCTAAAACAAAATGAGCCAAACAGGATAAATTAACTTGTCCAAGGTCACATAGTAAGTGTCTGAGGTTAGATTTGATCTCATGAAGATCCTAATTCCAGGTCTGGTCCTCTGTGCGCTATGGCGCCACCTAGCTGTCTCAATTCATCACCTGTTACAGAGGAGTTTTATTCCTTTGTGGTCTTGTATCTTTGTGTTTCATGAATTGATGGACATTCTCTTTCCTGTGGCATGAAGCACTACTGTAAACACTTCAGTGGAGGGGGCTGGGGGAGATCTATATAAATTCCTTAATTTATTGGCCATCTGTTTTAAGTGTGGAGGAAATGTGATATATACCAGAAAAAGCAAAATATCAGAATCAAGCAAGAGGCCTGGATCCCATTCCCACCTACACCACCGGCTAGCACTGTGATCTTCACCATTATGCTTGGTTTATCTATCCCTTTTCCATGAGATCAAAGTATCGAGAACTGATCATGAGCTCATGTGCTGCAACTCCCTCATTCTACAGATGGGTAAAGTGAGGCATAGAGAAATAAAATGGATTATCCAAAGACATCTCTGCTACTAGGTAAGTTGCAATAGGTGCAAAGTAAGGTTCTCTGATTCAGAATCCAGTGTTTGTTTTGTTTGTTTTACACTTTTATATGGTGTTATTCTCGTTATTGCTATAGGAATATGGTTACTTGGGCATTTTTGGATACAATATAAGCCTCCAGGAAGGATTTATATATACAATTATAGGAGCAAAGGTTTAGAGTTGGAAGGCACCTTAGACATTATCCAATTCAACCTTTGGAAAGTGAAGACCCAGAAAGACCATGTAGTCACAAAAGTAGTTTGTGAGCAAAGACAAAATTTGAAGTCGGGGCTTCACACTACAACCATCATTATTTCACACAGAACCTGTAGAAGAAGTGGGTCAGTTAATCCTATAAACTCAATGCAGCTGTGTTGATTTTTTTAAGGACAATTAAACAATGATTACAAACATGCCCATATGAGTTTTCATCCTGTCTTCTGTCCCTCCTCCTTTTCCTCAGATACCCTCTCCCTTCAAGAGTATGCTAATAAATATTTAATAATCATCATCCCTCCCAGAAGTATGATAATTAAATGTTTAACAATCATTTCTCTGAAAGAAAAATCATTTGCCCAGAACATATACTAAAGTTTCAACTGCATCATTAGCATTTTCCCCATCACTTTCTTGAGTCCAGACAATTAAGGAAACAATCAAGCCCTGATTTGTAATATTTGCTGATTTCTATGACGTAAGTGGGCAGTTAGGTGGCACCCTAGTGCATAGATTGTCAGGCCTGGAGTCAGGAATATCTGAGTTCAAATACAATCTCAGATACTTATCAGCTGTGTGACCCTGGCACTCTTTCTGCCTCATCTGTAAAATGAATTGGAGAAGGAAATAGCAAACCATCCCAGTGCCTTTGGCAAAAAACAACAACAACAAAAAAATGGGGTCAAGAAGAATCTAACATGATTGAAAACAACTGAACAACTACCACCACAAATGGTGTAAATGCTTGCTCTGAAAATTTGACAGTCTCTGTGAGCTGATTGCAGCAAACTCCTGTCCCATTTCTAGATTTACTTCTTATAAGAAATGAGACCATAAGGTAGATTTTTTTTTAATGGTCATCTAGTCCATCCCCCTCATTTTACAGATGAGGAAGCTGAGACCCAGAGAGCAGGAAATGCTTTCCTAAGGTAGCACAGATAGTGTCAGAGATATGATCTGAATAAAGTCTTTTTTATTCCTAATCCAGTTCTAGTACCAATGAACTTCTCCCCATAAAGTTAGGGTTACCCAAGGATCTAGTTTCCTTCCCAAAGATGTAGTTTTCCCCCCAAGAAATGTAGTTTCTAGTTACTCAGAACACACTTCTAAGAATAGTCTAATATATAATGCTGAAGTTGAATTCAGGAAAACATATTCATATCCCACCTTAAATAGTGATCATCATCATTGTGATCTGAGTAAGTGACTCACCCTCTCCAAGGCTCTGGGCATGTGCTTTTGAAATCTTAAATTACTTTACAAATGTAGGATAAGACCATGAATAAGAGTTGAACTAATAGGAAAGAAATATCCAGGTGTCCCTGGTGATGCTCTGGGAGCCTGGCTTTGGCTGCCAATGTCTGTGGAGACCACCAGGTATTTGCCTGTGCACACAAACTTGCTATTCCTTTTACATCTCCCTCTTACCCCTCCACTGGCTTAAATTTAAAAGGTAAACAAGCATTTATTAAGCACTTACTGTGTGCAAGTCCTGGGAATACAAAAACAGACATGAAAATGCCCTGTCTTTAAGGAAACTCTTTTCTGTTCGTATCCTCCATTCATTCATTGAATGGGTGCAGTCTCAGTCCAACTGAGACCTGTTGAAGATCCTAAAAAGGCCAAAGTCTCCCATGTCATCCAAGGTCATCTCCAGTACTTCTGATCTATATCTGGCCACTGGACCCAGATGGCTCCAGAGGGGAAAGTGAGGCAGGTGACTTTGCCCAGCCCTCCTCCTTTACTTAAATCAAATTCATGTCCTGTTTGAGAATGCAGGACAAACAACAGCAACATTCAATGAAGACTGTGTTTCAGACACAGTAGCAGGTTCTGGAAAGACAAAGAGAAAATGGATCCAGTCCCTGCCATCAGGGAGCTCAAACTCATGTGTGACTCTTAGAATTCCTAGCATCCCTCACAGTTTAATCCAATGACCATGACATTTCCCAATGTCCCTAGCACCTTAGTGTCTTGTGCCTGATAAATTTTATTGTGTACATATTTTGTATCTTTATATTTGTATGTATATATTTATATCTATATCTATATAATATATATATATATATTTCCTATATTCTTATATTTGTGTCTATAGCTATATTTATACCTATCTTGTATTTGTATGTGCCTATATATACATACATAATACATATATATCCTGTATTCTTATATTTATGTGTTTGTATCTATATCTTTTATCTATATCTATTTATCCTGTATTCTTGCATTTGTATATATCTATATATACATATAGACACGCATATTTATATATATTCATATGTGTGTATAGATGCCATTTTCCTAATGAGAAGGTATAAGTTCCTTGACAGCAGGGCTTGTCTGTATACCTCCAGTGTGTGGCAAAGTTCCTGGCACATAGTACCTACAAATTAGATATTTAATGAAAAATAAGAACCAAGTAAAAATGCCAAATAGGGCACTTCTATCACAAATAAACCTAAAATCTCTGAATCTAGACAAGTCCAAGGAAAGATTCCACTTCTCTGATGGGTAAACCAGAAGGGAAAAGAATATTTAGTGCTGATGGTGGAAACAGTTAATGAGCCAAGGGGAAATAGAATCATGGAGCACAATTAGTTATCACAGTTCCTGATGCTGAGAAGTGTTTCATGGACCAGTCCATTTCTCTCTCTGGTGACCAAGACATGTAGCCTTCACAACAACTTCTTCCAATGACCCCCTGCCATATTATATTTTCATTTGATTTGGTTGCATTACCAGGATTATTGTCTTATTTAACTAAACACACACTTTGATACTCCAACCCTCTGTGTCCCTGCAATAAGAAAACAAATTTATTCATAGAGTTAAACCCATGTTTTCCATATGGATTCAAGAAATTCTATTAGAACCTTTTATTATCAGTTCCTCTTCGGTCTGTTCTGCTTTCTTCCCTTAGGTCAAGATGCAAGATTTTTATTTTCATGGCTGCCGTAAAGTTTGTCCATTGGTCAACCCAGTAGGGAATTTCATCTCTGGAGATGACTAAGGAGAAACTTGACAATTGTTTATGCCCTTGACACAGACCTTGTGGAAGAGATCGGTGCATATGGTGGATTGAATAAGATGACCTCTTTGGTCACTTCCACCTTGAAGAATGCCATGGTATAGTACAAAGAGCTCTTGGCTTAGAGTTAAGAGGATTTGAGTTCAATTCCGCTTAACTACCTGTATGATCCAGGTCAAGTCACTCAACTCACCAGGGTTCTGTTTCCTTGTCTCTAAAATGAAGGGGTTGGTCTAACTGACCTTCAAGGTCCCTTCTGGCTATGATTCGAGGAGTCTATGGGAAGGAAAATCCTCAGATCCCCTACTCATGACAATCTCACACATCCACGTTGTGGGGGGCTATTCGAAACCATCAGATGCCTTGTTTTATACCTACCAAGCATTCTCTCTTGATTTTTGTGATAGGGCCATGTGTAATGCCTCATCTTTTCATCTTGCTTCTGCCTGCCTGAAATGGTACCGAGACGGCGAAACCAGCGTGAGCGTGACTCTCAGCTCAGGGACATAAAAGTGGCTCCGATAATGGATGTTTTATGATTAACTTCTCTAGCTGTGGACCCCAATTTAACTTCCTCACTCTGCAGCCTGGTTTGTGCTCATTACCAACATCAGAAATAGCCTGAAGTGTAATCAGTCAACTTAGGTTACGGAAAACATTGATGATCGACTCCAAAAGGCAAAACCCGTGTCACATTAGCCTTCCTATTCTGACCTGACTTTGTGCTGGTCTCTGTGGGGCATGAATGGCATTTCTCTTGGTGAACATTAATCTTTCTTTGCCTTAAGCATTCAGGACAAAATGGATACCCCCTCCCTAGTAGGAAGTGGGAGGCTGTTAAAAATTGATAACATAGTCAAAAGTTTTTGTCTGTACTCCCAGTGGGAGTCTCCTGTGGCTTGGGGAAGAAGTAGAACTGTGGTGAGTTGCCCAAAGACTTCTCCCTCTATTGTACTTCTCTCTGTCTCTTCTAAAAAGCCAGGGGTACTCTCCATTGCTGTGTCAGAGGGGAAAGTAGAGTAGTCAGAATAACAAACGGTTGAATGCTAAAAGGGATTCAGAAACTATCTAGACCAATTCATACATAAAAATGAATCCCTACTATAAGGTACCCAACAAGTGGTCATCCAGGGCTCCTTGACTTTCAAGGTAGATCCTCTAGAGAGCTCCCGTCATTCTGGAACTCTGGGAGAGCTAAAATTTACTCAAAAATTCATTGCGTTGGTTGTTATTGTTTTTATTTTTCTTATAAAATCAATTTTAAATAACCTCTTGGCAACTACCATCCATTACTTCTGATTCTGACCTCAGAACAAGCCCGATATATCCTCCATGAGATAGCTCTTCAAATACTTGAAGAAGGCTGCCATGTCCTCCCATCTGCAGAGACTTTACTTCTTCATGTTCAACATCCCTAGTTCTATTTTTTTATGGGTAATTTTTCTTTTTTTTTATTAAAGCTTTTTATTTATATAACATATATATGGGTAGTTCCCCAGCATTGATCTTTACAAAGCTTTCCATTACAACTTTTACCCCCAGTCCCCTCCCCTCCCCTAGATGGCAGGAAGTCCACTACAAGTCAATAATATTGAAATACTTGACAAGTTGTGCAAGAAAAATCCTATCTACAAGAAGAAAAAAAAAAGAAAATCAGAGAAAGGAAACACAATGCAAGCAAACATCAATAGAGAGCATGAAAATGTTACGTTGTGGTACATATTTCATATCCCTCTCTCTGAACATCCCTAGTTCTTTCTAATATTCTTTATATTTTATGACATCAAAGATCCTTCCTCATATTGGGTGCCTTTCTCTGAACACATTCCAACTTATCAGCATGCTCCTTATACTGTGGTACCCAGATCTGAACACAATACTCCACATCTCATAAAGGAGTAGACCCTCCTTCTGACAAGGCAACCCATCCTATTTTAGCAGCTTAATTAGAAACTTGTATCCTCATCCTTCCCCCACATCCTTCTTTCCCCTCTTTAAACCTTCCTCCAGTAGCTGCCAAAATTATCTTTCTAAAGCCCAGGTCTCTCATGTCACTCAGCTGCTCAAGAAACCTAAGTAACCACTTGCTGCTTCTAGCAAAAAAAAAAAAAAAAAAAAAAAAAGTCCTCAATTTGGCATTGAAAACCCCTTGTAGTCTGGCTCCAGCTCACCTTCAAAGGCTATTTTCCTATAAGTCCTTTGCTTGGACTCTGTTTCAACTAGAATGACCTTGTTCTTCTCCAAACTTGGCAAGCCATCACCTGTCTTTGTCTAAGCTCACGTGGAGTTCCCATCCATTAGGGAGCTGAGGAGACTGATACCTTTAAGATGCTTCCCAGATCTAAATCTGCAACCCAGTAAACTCCTGCAATCCTGGTTTTTTTCAAGGCTCAACTCATCCACAATATATTTCTTGGAGGGAAGGACTGTTTATTTTTCTTTGTTTTGTTTTTCAATGTTCATTTTAAAGTACAGTGCCTTATACATGATTCCATTATTGTTTAGCCATTTCAGAATGTCTGATTCTTCCTGTTCCCATTTGAGATTTTCTTGGTAAAAACACTCCAGTGGTTGGCCATTTCCTTCTCCAGCTCATTTTACAGATGAGGAAACTGAAACAAACAGGGTGAAGTGACCTGCCCAGAGTCACATATCTAAGACTACATTTGAACTCAGAAAAACAAGTCTTTTTGAATCCATGCCCAGAACTCCATCCATCCTCTGAGGCACCGAGTTCTCCTTGCTTTGTACACGATTAATAAATGGTTATTGAAGCAAATTGAATTCAATTAGAAATCTCTTCCTTCTATTGATCCAGATTTGCTCTTCCCTACATTCTGTGACTGATCTTTATATTCCTCTCTGGTGTTCCATTAGGATATCCTTCGAAAATTTGATGGCCAGTATCAAATTCTTCCCAAGTGTCCTTTTTCCTGGATAAATAGCTCCTGTTCCTTCCTCTGCTCATTAAATTATATATCATCCAACCCTATTCCCATTGCGTTCCCCTTTCTCTCAAAGATAGAATTTGTCTCCTTGAATTTTATTGACCATATAGTGTCAATGTGTACTTATTCAGTGCAAGGAAGAGTTGGGCTATTACCTTCCTTGGTTTGTGACTTTTGCACTATATATTGGCTTTGGAGGATAGGTAGTGGTCCTGTGGTTTTCCTGGGGAATCCCAGCAGCTCCTGGGAAGAAGCTCCTTCCACCAATGCAGGTCGACACATATTCTATCCCTGTTAATTCTTAAGAGACCCAACGGGGTCTTAGATTCATGCAACCATGACCTGTCAAAGACAGAATCTGAACCCATTTCTTCCTGATTCTCTATGCGCCATGATGTCTTGCCTCTGATATGTTTCATTAATTTAGACTCTCATCTAAAACCTTTTGTTGGTTTTTGTCATTGTTGTTTATTTGAGTGAGTTTGCTTTTCATATGTGAACCGCTGGGAAGCCAGGTCTCCACAACCTTGTAATTTGGTCACTGGACATGTTTGCATATGTGTTTAACTGAAGTAGAGGATTTTACATCTACTCCAATTTAATTTAATCCTATCAATTTGGGCCCATGTTTTCAGCCTGTCAAATCTTTTGGATTCTGATCCTGTCATCAGACATATTACTTATCCTTCCCAGATTTGTGCCATCCACAAATTTGATAAGTAAGCCTTCTGTATCCTCATCCAATTCCCGGAGGAGAAGGGGCAGGGGGGAGAAAACAAACAAACAGAACCCGATAGGGTGAGGAAAGGGACTTGCCTGCAGCATACAGCTGGAAAATCTGTTCCAACTTGGCATTGATCCATGAATCAATAGTCATTGCATATTGTTACTCTACTAGCTACAAATCCCCATAACTATATTATCAGTCAGCATGCATTTATCTATCTTATTCACCATAATATCATGAGAGAGTTTGTCATTTGTACCTTTGTGGGAGGTACCTTGAACAGCATGGCAGACATTGAGGTGGGAACACCCAACTTCAAATCCTGCCTCAGACAACAATGCCGTTTCACCTCTGTCTGCCTCAGTTTTCACTTCTGTAAAGTGAGGGTAATAAATAGCACCTACCTTCCAGGATTGTTATAAAGATCAAATAGATGGTGTTTGTAAATCGTTTTGTGAACCTTTAGGTGATGTATCATAATATTATTAATATTATGAATATATCATGGGGCCTTTCTGAATCTGTTTCCTTCCCTAGCCAGTTTAGCTAGAACTAAGAGTGGATGAAGATGAATAAAGTGTAATAAGACTGGAGAGACAGGATGAGGGCGGGTATTGATGCATTTAAAGGCCCCAAGAGATAACATCTTCATTTATAAAATCTAATAAGGCAAAGGAGTGATTTAAGAGGGCTTTAGGCCTAAGAAGAGCTTTACTATTGAGTACATGGAGAAGATGGGATGAAATCAAAGCATGTGGGATGAGGTAGGATTAGAAAAGAATTCCTCAAGATCAAGTAGTTAAACATTTGAATGAGACTTATTTTAATATTAAAACATCCTCCTTTGTTAGTCTTTTAAATACAGGGCAAATTTCAGCACCTCTGCTTTCCTCCCCCAGTTCTTATTCTGGATGGTTTTATCCATTTCTGTGGCCTGGAGTAATGGGAAGTAGACTGGATTATTATTTAGTAAGAGGACCTGAGTTCAAATCTTCCCTTTGGTGTTTACTACCTTTACTTTGGGGAAGTGACTTAATCTGCTCAGGCCTCAGTTTCCTTATCTGTAGAATGAGGGTATGGGCAAAGACTCTCTAGTCCTTTACAAGTCCAAGATTGTTATACTATGTCCTGTGACCTTAACGTGGATGAATTTTTGATCTCTGCCCCTGCTTAGAGCTCTAGACCCACATTCTCATCCTACTTTCTGTATGTTATTGTTCAATTATTTCAGTCATGTCTGATTCTTCATGGCCCCACTTGAAGTTTTCTTGGCAAAGATTCTAAAGTGGTTTGATGTTTCCTTCTCCAGTTCATTAAATAGATGAGGAAACTGAGCCAAATAGGATTAAAAGACTTATTTAAAGTTATATAGCTAGATTTTAGAAAGGCCTGGAAAGATTTACACAAACTGATGCTGAGGAAAACAAGCAGAACTGGGAACACATTATATAAAATAACAGCAAGAATGTGCAATGATCAGGGGGCAACTAGTTAGTATAGTGGATAGAGTATTAGCCCTGAAATCAGAAGGACCTGAGTTCAAATCTGGCTGCAGACACTTAATACTTCCTGGCTGTGTGACTCTGGGCAATTTTTCACTTAACCCCAATTGCTTCAGCAAAAAAACAAAACAAAAAAAAATGTGCAATGATCAACTATGAAAGGGTTGGTTCTTCTCAGTGGTTCAGAGATCCGAAGCTATCCCAATAGACTTTGGACAGAGAATGCCATCTGCATCCAGAAAAAGAACTAAGAAATCTGAATATAAATCAATATATATTATGTTCACTTCTTTTTGTTGTTTTTTTTTAATCTCTTCCCTGTTTTTTCCCTTTTGCTCTGATTTTTCTCTTCCAACATGATTCATAAAACAATATGTATTAAAGATAAAATTTAAAAAATAAAGCTGTGTAGCTACTAAATGTCTGAGGTCATATGGGAAATCATGAAGATGAGAACTAGTGTACCACTACCTGCCCCCTACTTTCAGTTTAGTTCCACCCAAATGTCATATATAAGGAGTATGTCCAGTAAGTAGAGTGCTTAGTAAGTGACTTAGGTGACAACAAAAGGATTTAGACTAATTAGAATTCCTAACTCCACTAAGTGCTCGATTGTAAACAGTTCACTTTACCTCTCTAGTACTCAGTTTATTTACCTATAAAGAGAGGTTATTGAATCAGATGGGTACCAAGGCCCCTTATAACTTTGAACTTTAAGCTCCATATGTAGATCTTTAACCAGAGTCAATCAATCAACAAATATTAATATTATATTATATATTATAGTATAGCTAACTTCTAATTAACACAAATAATGAATTCAGGGATGTGGTCACAAGTTTGGATTTGTCCGATTTACTGTGGTAACCGGTTTCAACAGTAGAAATAGAAAGTGCAATTTTAATTCAAATAATCATTTCACTAGTTTTATAATCTCCACTAGTTGGGACTTGGCTAGACCAAATGCCAGAAACTGTTCCGGGTGCCAGGGAATCAAAGAAAGCCAAGATGAAATCCTATTTGTGTTTAGGCAAGTGATTTCCCTTCTGTGGCTCTTAATATCCTCATCTATAAATCAAGATATGAGACCAGGTAGCCTAAGAGTTCCCTTTCCCCTCTGATCTTTAGGAGTTGCACAGAGTGCCATCTATACTGCTATAATGAGACCTTGTGTCTCTTGGATTATTTAAGTGTGAACCATGTAGAAATGAGTGACATTTGTGCTCCTTAGTCTTGGTGAATGGAGCAAGAAGCAGTAGTAATTATAAGTAGCAAAAAGGCAGATTTAGAGTTAATATTCAGGCAGAAAGGAAAGAAAAACTTCTGAATAATTGGTTATCTGAAAATGAAGGAGATCAACAAGGGATGTCCCAATCCCTGGGGACTTTTGAGCAAAGGCTGCATAAGTACTACTAATTTGGATGTGTAGAAAGGATGAATGATTCATTGGTAGTTTGGACCAACTGATTGATCTCCCAGGACTCCTTCTTGGTCATTCATTGGGTCATCTTGATCAAAGTGAGCCTACAATTTTATTAGATGGCCTTCTCTAATGAAATATCTATCTATCTGTCTGTCTGTCTGTCTTTTGGGTTTTTTTTTGTTCTTTTTCCTCTTCCTCCTTTTCCTTCTCTTCTTCTTCCCTTTCCTGTTCTTCTTTTTCTTTGCTTCCTCTTTCTCTTCCTCCTCATCTTTCTCCTCTTCCTCCTCCTCTTCCTCTTCCTCTTCCTTCTCTGTATGTATGTGTATGTGTAATGATTGGAAAAATATCCATTGAAGTAAATGAAATCATATTATAAAACAAGGCCTTGAGGGGAGCTTTTGAAGCTCAGAAATGATCTCAAAGCTTGATTTAGCAACATGATCCCAGTGTTAGAGAACCTGGGTTTCAAAATATATTGTTTTGTGATTATTCTTTTAATAAGGTCAAGCCAAATTCTTTCTCTGGGCATTTGGTATCTATTAATGGATAGGTTTCAACTTTTTCTAAATTAAGAGGAGCAGTTGCCAGCCAAAAAAAAATCTCTATTCCCATCACCCCAGGAGTGAGATGCACAGTAGGAAAACGGATATGATTAGCTCTAATTAACAGATATCTGATTTCTAAGCTGAAAATTTAATAAAATAAAATGAAAAGCTAGTCTAGCCAGAAGATAGAAAAATCAAACATAAAAACACAGATTTTCTGAGTGGGAAGGGACTTCACAGCCCATCTAATTTAACTCAAACTTGGCCAAGTATCCCTTCTACATTAATTTATTACTTTTATAATCAACAGTTATCAATAAATTAATAATTAATTGTTTAATTGCTCACATTTACTGTCTCCTATTCCAAATGTGCTTTTTAGTTTTCATATTTTTATATATCGCTCTATGTATATACTGAGTTCTCCATTAAATCTTAAGTTTCTTAAAGCCTTCTCCTACTTATTTTCCTACTCTTCTCTTCTTCTTGTTCTACTTCTTCTTCTCCTCCTCTCTTCTTCCTCCTTCATCTTCCTTTTTCTTCTTTCCTCTTCCTCCTCCTTTTTCTTCTTCTTGTTGTTCTTCTTCCTTTTTCCTTCTTCCTTCTTCTTCTTCTTCTTCCTCCTTCTTCCTTCTTTCTTCTTCCTTCTTCTTCTTGCTTCCTCTCCTTTTTTCTCACCTCCTCCTTCCTCCTTTTTTCCTCCTTCTTCCTCCTTCCTCCTTCTTCTACTTCTTCTACTCCTGCTTCCCCTGCTCCTCCTCTCTTGGTTTCTTTCTCTCTGTACCTCTCTCTCCTTCTCTGCCTCTGTGTATCTCTCTCTGTGTGTCTCTCTCTGTCTCATGTGCACACATGTACTTCCACAATTGGGGTTAAGCGCCCTGCCTAGAGTCACATAGCTAGGAAGTATTAAATGTCTGAATCAGAATCTGAACTCAGATCCTCTTGACTTCAGGGCCAGGGTTCTATCCACTGCACCATCTAGCTGCCCCCTCCATCTCTTTAAAGACAAAACCTAACAAAAATAGAGTACACTTTGTTTCCAGGAAAAGCCCTTTATTTGTATAATCTTTATCCCTGAACACAGAACTCATAGTCCCTGAGGTCCCTTACAATTCTGACATCCTTGAGTCCTTGTAATAGCATTCTAGACATCTTATTATATTTTTTTTCTCCTAGGAAAAGGCTGATATTAAAATGCAGCTATTTTACAGGTAGGAAAAACTGAGGCCCAGAAAAATTGAATAGCCTCTATACTAATCACGATTTGGCACACTTATCCTGCAGCTACCATCCTGGCAGCTTCTTGAGCTGAGAAGTCTATCCCTTCTAGTAGCCTTGGGGCGTATGTATGATGAAGAAATACAAAAGCGGAACAGATTGAAAAACAAAGCTCTTGCTACTAATTAGGGAAAGGCTTAACTAAAAAAGATTACAGCTTTAATAATTCATTCTGTGAATGTAGCTAGAGCATTGACTGGGAGGTGAAAAGCATTTTTAAAATTATGTAATTGGGATTTCTCCTTAACATTTACATATCATGGATTTGTGATATACTCAAGCCTAGGAATTTTGACTGTTGAGCTCATTTAATGATGATCTCTTTGAAAAACATCACTTAGTAGTTCCTGGCCATCCTATTTTTCAGATATATAATATGATACACAAAAAAGGCAATGTAAAAACAACACAAAACTTACAGGAACTATCGTCTTGACTTAATTGGATTAGATAAGTAATTATTTTCAAAGGGAAAAATATTGGGGCAAAGGTAGCTGGGTGGTGCAGTGGAAAAGAATACCAGGTCTAAAGTCCGGAAGAATTCAAATCTGGTTTCAGACATTTCCTAGCTGTGTGATTCTGGACAAGTCACTTAACCCGGTCTACCTCTTTATGTCTAAAACAAGCTGGAAATGGCAATGATGAATCATTCTAATATCTGCTAAGAAAACCACAAATAGGATAATTGGACACAACTGAAAAAATATGAATAAACAAGTTATTAGACAAAAATCAAGAAAATTGTAGATAAAGCACAGGCCCTGGAGTCCGGAGGAATTGAATTCAAATTCAGCCTCAGACATTTAACACTTACTATTTGTGTTATCCTGGATAAGTCACTTAATCCCAATTGTCTAACCTTTCCACCTCCCCCAAAAAAGGATATTTTGGGGATAGAAGGCAGGGACACAAAACAAGATGAGATCAAATAGGCATAAATCCTAACTCCTGTACTTGGATTTTTATTTTGGCTTCACTAAAATGATATTGGAGAGTTCTAGTTGACATTAAGTTCCATAATGAGTCAATGAACAAAAGAGTCAGCACATCTCCAATGTTTATAAGCATCTCCAATGTCTCCAGCATTGTCCCAGGCAGGTAACCCTGGTCATTCTATGTGTCCAGTTCTAGGTAGCATGATGTCAGATGGACAGTGACAAATTTAAGACTGTTTTATGGAGAGCCACCTGAGTAATGACTCCCAGATTGATGTGACTTGGTTGTGTATTGGGGTGCTTAATTTAGAAGAATATTGGTATAGGAGACAGACTGATGTTTGTTCTCAAATATTTGAAGGTATATTATGTAGGAGAGATACCATTTGCTTGATCCCAGCCAGTAGAACAGGGATTGATGGTTAGAAGTTGCAAGCATCAGTGGGATTTAGTAGAAAGAATACTGAATTCGTAGTCAGAGAAAATGGGTTCCAATCCTGTGTCCCTCTTTGAGGGAATGGCAGTCATAGTCTTCTGCAGATATTGGTGTCAGATTGAGCTGGGCCTGGAGACCCTCACTTGAGCAGCCTACACCAGTGCTACTGCAGAGATGATTGGGCTTTAGCATCAGGAAGTGGCTGCCTTAATTATATAATGATAATGTAAGTACATAAATTAAATATCCTGTCCCTAGAGTGTCTTGCTTAGGTCAATAGGTTTGGAAGGGAGGTGAGAGTAGGTGAAGATTACAAATAGAGTCTTAGGGTTCCTACCATGTCCAGTATTGAAATCCCTTTCCAATCCAAGCCCAGATTTTGAGGTTCATTATATATCACTCCCCTTCTTTCAGTCTATATTCCAGCCTACTTATTTTCCTACTCTTCTCTTCTCCTACTACTTATTCTTCTCCTCCTCTCTTCTTCCTTCCTCTTCCTCCTCCTCTTCTTCCTCTTTTTCTTTCTTCTTTTTTCTTCTTTCTTTTTCTTTCTTCTTCCTTCTTTCTTCTTTCTTCTTCTTTCTTCTTCTTCCCAGTTTCTTTGCTGGTTCTTTTAAACATAAGCCATCTCCTACCTCACTGCTTTTATATACACTATACTCCATATCTGGAATACTTTTCCTCCTCACTTCTACTTGAAAATCCTAGTACCCATCAAGGATCAACTAAAGGATTACCTCCTACACAAAGTTTGTCTTTTTAGAGCTCACCTGCTTGAAATTATTTTTGATTTATTATCTGTGGACCTTTATATGAATTAGCATCTGGATTTTCCCCAGAAATGTTTTGCGCCCAAGCATTTCCCTACCCCAACATGCTGCATCTCATATTCTTCTCCCTTCTGCCAATTCACCTCCATTTTCAAGGTGGACTTGTTTTCTAGACACGTGCAATTCTGGCCATTCAAGGCTCCTTCTTTCTGCTGAGCACTTAGCCAGTATAGAATCCCTGTTTGGACCACTCTGGCCAGTAGATTAAGGAAGGAGGGGCCAGTTTTGTTATTAGCTGTACCTCAAAGGCAAAAGCATATTTTCCAGTCAGGTGTTAAATTTCTCAAATAATGGGTTGTTTTTTTCTCCAAATTCCCTTGAGGGTGAGATATTTCTAAACTCTAATGGATTTGTGCATTAGGAAGATTATTTCTACTTCTCACTTGTGTTTCTTTCCATTATTCTTTCTGATGCATTAGTATCAGAGTGAGCAATATCTCTCTCTTCATGTTATTTATTGTACTTTTTTTGCCTCTAGTAATTAAGTCATAAATGCAACCTTTTATAGTCTCTTGCTCCAATATTCCTTCCTTCATTTTCTTTACTGTCATTTCTGTGTATGTGTGTGTTTTGATGTTGATGTGTGTGATTGTTACTTGTGCAAGGATGCAGCAAAGGGAGAAGAGAAGGAAATCCAGTGGTACTTGTCCATCTTCTCTGCATTAGTTTCCCTTTAGTGTATGTGTGTTGTGATGTTTATGTGTGTGGTTGTTATTTGTATAAGGATGAGCAAGGGAGAAGAGAAGGAAATCCAGTGCTATTTGCCCTTTTCTCTGCATTAGTTTCCTTTCAGTGTGTATTGTGTGTGTGTGTGTGTTGTAAGGTTGATATGTGTGGTTGTTATTTGTGTAAGGATGCAGCAAGAGGAGAAGAGAAGGAAATCTAGTGGTACTTGTCCATCTTCTCTGCATTAGTTTCCTTTGAGTGTGTGTGTGTTGTGATGTTGCTATATGTGGTTGTTATTTATGTAAGGATGCAGCAAGGGGAGAAGAGGAGGAAATCCAGTGATATTTGCCCACCTTATCTTACCTAGTTTCCTCTTCAATGGCAAAGATAGAATCACCTTGAGGAGCTTCAGGAACCTGGCCTGCCACGAGTTACCCCAAAACATAAGATTGTTCTCTTCTCATACAGAAATCCTGAGTTAGAGAAGGCCTGGCTGATCCTCAGGGCTGATTCAGAAGAGGTGCAGGAAGTTCCTCAAACCCTGTTGCCCAGAATGATAGATCCCTGAGTACATTGAAAAGCTGGTTGACATTTATTATTGTCAAGGTTAATGAAAGGTAGTTATTACATTTGCGTGTTTCTAATGCAAAGTCCTAAAATGAATGCAGACCTTGAAAATCTAGTAAAATCCCATTTTGAACCTCTTGATAAATCAGCTTAGATTCCTCCCAACAATGCTTTCATTTAATTGAAATGCTTACATTTGAAGAGCACTGGATGGCGTCCCCAGTGCTTTCACACAGAAGACCTCATTTTCTTCTCTGACGTGCCCATTATTATTAGCCACATCTTGCAAATGTGGCTCAGCCTGGTCGAGTAACTTGTCCAAAGATTATGTAGCTAGCAAGGGACTGGAGTTCAGGGATTCTGTGTGAGAAATTCGGGGTTCCATCAAAGCTGAAAGACTGAGTTTCAGATCTGTGACTCATTGGACCTGCCTTGAGCTTATCCTGGAGCCAGGATTATTAGGAGATAGGATAATAAAGGAATGACAGTGATTTACAACCCACAAATAAAAATCATTTCTGCTGTGGGGAGAAGCTTGGACACTGAGAGCTCTCAGGGATCTCACAGTGCATTTGGTCAAATCCATACCTAAACAGTCATTCTTCCTATACCAACCCTGGGAAATGGGCATCTATCATCTGTTTAAATATTCCCAGGGATGGGAAACTCCCCACTTCATTAAATTGGCCTATTATTCCATTTTTCAATCACATCCAACTCTTTGTGACTCCATTTGGGGTTTTCTTGGTAGAGATACTAGAATGGTTTACCATTTCCTTCTTCAGCTCATTTTACAGATAAGGAAACTGAGGCAAACAGGATAAAGTGAGTTGCCCAGCTAATAAGTCTGTGAAGCCAGATTCTTCCTGACTTCAAGTTCAGCACTTTTTCCCCTGCACCACCTAACTGCCCCATTCTACCCTTAGACAACCTCGTTAAGATGTACAGCCTCAAATTAACCCAGAAATCGTTCAAACTTTCAGAAATTTTTTTCCAGACAAATTGGTGTCTAAATATGCCCTTCCCCTAACTTGTATTTAGACAACTAAATCTTTGAATTTCTATGTGAGACTACTAAATTTCATCTTATTGGATTTTCTCCGGTGTTCTAACCTGGGATGAATCAACTAAGTATTTTCCAATTCCAGGATTCTCTTTTAAGTCTCAAACTCTGGGATGTTATTTTACCCTAAGGCTTAATATCCCAGAAGAAATTCGCTCTGGCATTTGAAGAAGATGACTTAGAATTCTTCTTTCCTCATTTAGTGCCAAATAAAAAGGAAATGTTTCCCTTTGTCATTAACATGCAGGGATTTGTTCACACTGGTTTGATTTTAATTTAAATTGGTGATCCTCAAATGATGATTTTCTGTACTCTGTGAAAGATCAGCATAACTTTACAAAATGCCCATTAATTATGCTTTCATTTAATCACTAGCTTACTTTGGGAGAGAAGCTTGCCCATCTTGGGATTTCTTAGTTGGATTTACCCACTCAAGCAAGACTGAATCTGGCTCTTCCAGGAAGGTTTGGCTTCTGTTTGCTGTAGGCTGGCTACTTTGTTTGACAAGAAAAATAGTCAATAGACAGTATCCGATCCATACTGGGCTTTAGAACTGTATTAAAAGTTCCTCCTTTTTAGCCTGTCTTATTTTTGATGGAGGGTTATTATTGATTAGATAGTCTGTCTCACCGTATGCAATAAAGTTGCACAGTGGTTAAAGTACTGGACTTGGAAGTCCTGAGTTCAAATCCAGAAACAGATACTAGAAAACTTTGTGACATTGGACAAGTCACTTTTTCCCATTTACTTCAGTTTCTTCCCTTGAAAATTAGGGATAATAATATCAGCTATCTCCCAGGATAACCATGAGAATCAAAAAAGGGTTGGCATGTAATAGTTACTATATAAATGTTTGTTCCAATCCCCCTTCACTCCCATGGTCATCTTTTGGTCAAAGATGAAGAGCTGAAATGAAATCCAAAAGTTCAAACGTTACCCCAACATTTTATAGATGTTGAAAACTGAGGCTTAGAGAAATTAATTATTAGTATCCCAAAGGCATACAAGTGGTGAATAAAATAATAGAGATTTAAATCCAAGTCCTCCGATGCCAATCAGCAATCTGTCTACTTTACAGGGCAATTAAACACACCATTCCTTTCTCTGAGCACCCGTCATCATTGGGAACTCACAAATGGAGACCAATATAATTAACAGAATGAATAGACAAGTGTATACAGTATGATTCATCTCCATTTTCCACCACAGAAAATTCAGGTCAATTAAATAGATCTGTGAAACATCTATTATTCTCCAAGCAAATGGTGACTAGATAGCCAGCCTCTAAGTTAGAAAGAACTGAGTTCAGGCTTTTCTTTTGACACATATTGGCTGTGTGACTACTTGCCCTGATAGTACCTAAGGTAAGTCGCCAAGATTGTAATTAGACAAGTGTTCATCTCCATTTATAGAGGGAGTTACCTAACTGGAGAGTTCATTACACTCAATAAATTATCTTGTCCAGTTATCAAGAAATCTAGTATAGAAAGAAACTGTCCAGTTAAAAATATAAATGCAAGAAATACAAGTCAGTATATATGCTCAATATTGTAGGAAGCACTGGAGGCAAAGACAGCTCTTTCCTTTAATAAGGTTTACATTCTACTAAAAGACTGGCAGGTGGTGCCCAAGTGCATAGAGCATGGACACCTAAAATCAGACTCATCTTACTGAGTTCAAATTTGGTCTTAGACATTTATTAGCTGGATGACCTTGGTCAAGTCACCTGTTTGCCTCAGTTTCCTTATCAGTTATATGAGCTAGAGAAGGAAATGGTAAACCATTTCAGTATCTTTGTCAAGAAAACCCCAATTGGAGTCATGGAGAGTTGGATATGACTGAAATAAGTCAACAATGATAAGACTAAGCTACATTGTGCTTTGAGATTTCCTTACCATTGCAAGTATTTGTCTTCTCTGTCCATGTGGGATAGATAGATAGGGGAGAGACCGCCATCCCCATTCTGGTCATAATGAAATTAGAATTCAGGTCATGGGTTTTATTCAAGGTTACATATAATGTAAATAACAAAGACTTGAGACTTTTAGTTTCTTGTTCTTCTCTATATATCTTTTGTATATCCTCTTGTGTATCCCTCATAATCTTTTTCAAAGAATTGGAAATTAGGGACTAACTATTTAGAGTAATGATGTTGATGATGGATAGATCGTAGAGATTACCTATTCCAGAAACATTTTACAGAAGAGAAGGCTAAAGCAGAAGTGGTTTGTCAAAAAGTAAACAGTAATTAAAGAGATTTTAATTCAGAGTCTCATCTTCCGAATCCAATGCTGTTTCCACTGAGGATACTCGGGGATATATTTGGCCGGTGGCCCTACTGTATTCTACCATGTGGAATTATAAGCAGAGAATACAGCCTCAATCCTAGAGGCAACTTTATGTCTACTTTAGTTTATTACAGAAGAAATAGAGAATGGAAAATCTAATTGAATAAAAATTTAGCTCAGTGGTTTTCATGGTTTGTTTTGTTTTATTTTGTTTTAGTATTGCTATGTTTTAGAAGTCCTGCCTTCTATGTTCATCTCTCAGAGCCAATAGTTTTCCTAAATTAAAATCTAGTCTTTCTTTATGGTTCCCAGAGATTTAGAAATGCCTTGGCATCCTGGAGACTTCAGTGGATATCTGATGTTTGGGGTGTGTGTGTGTGTGTGTGTGTGTGTGTGTGTGTGTGTGTGTGTGTGTAAATGTTAGCTGGCAGACTTCTCCAGCATGTTAAAAAGTCATGCCTTAACATAGCAGTCAGAATTGGTGGTAAATGCATGATGGGAAAGGTGGTGGCAGGTGAGTTTGGTAGTTTTAAGCTCATTAGTAATCACTGAGCAGTGAGTAAGATCTCCAAAGAGTTATCTTTAATTAATAGGATTTTTGGGTAAAATTTAATATGGGCTAAGGTGTTTAGGGTGGCTTAGCCTATTCCTCCCCTACCATGTTCCTATATATGGTAAATTCTAAGTCAAGACAAGTTTGACAACTATCCTTTGCACTGGGGTTTCCTTGATAACAATTCATCTAATTAGTAAGGACTTTTTTTTTTTTTCTTTTCTTTCTATTTTTTGCAAAGGTTAGAGGAAAATTTGACACAAGGAATGGAATAAGATGAGAAAACCAAGACACCAGTATAGTCTGGATTGTCCCCGGAACTGTTAGCTTCAAGGTGAAAGTTAGAGGATTTGAAATTGAAATCAGACCTTTTGATATTGTTTGGGGGATTTATTACAAACCCAGAGAAAAGGCATTGTAATAGTGGAAAGGGTCAGCATGACTTGTTCCCTGGGACAATTTATGAGTGGTAATAAGAGAGGTCTCCACTTTGGGTTCTTCCCACTACTGAGAGACTTGACCCTAATGTATCATTAATGTGCCTATTTGTCGACAAACCAAAAATTAATTAAATGCTTCTCTGCCTTTTCCCCCTTAACCCCTTTTGACTGATCATAAGGGTATGTATGTACTGAGTATTCTACTGCCCCGATGAGTGTGTGTGTTCCTGGTCCTTTGGGGAAAAGAATGGGTCACAGCTGGACACTTTCCTGCCAAAATAATGGAGAGTGCCATGGAAATTAAAAGCATCCCATTAATGGAAAACAAAATTGTGGGTTAATAATTTGGTCCTATCTCCGGGCCGTTTGGAAGGCTTCCTGGGAGGGAAGGAGCAAAGGTGGCGATGAGGATATACAGAATTGCGGTCTAACGGATGAAGTGCGGACTCGGCCAATCATCCAGGTGAATTTTAAAAGACATTAGAGTGTGACAAATTGAGGCTGCTTTTCGATTAAATTACAGGAAAGGAACGACAATAGCTCAGCCCTATAAATGCTAATAACCGGATTTGGATTTTTGCTCACCTCTCTACTTCATCGTCTGGGTGTAATTTCAGGTTGTTTTATGACTCTGTAGAGTAAAGTGATGGTCATGAAAAAAAAAGCACATAATATTTCCCTCTGATTTACTGGCAGCATATTACTCTCTGTTCTTGTAGCCTGCGGCTGGTGTTAAATACAAGCTTTCTCGGGAAGCACCAATCCAGTTAGGCAGCTCTTACAACATGTAGTATTCACACAAGATGTAGTATGTACAGACATATACACATAATATATATATAATATATATATACGTATATATATATATGTGCACATAAATTTACACTTGCACTCACAATTGTCTACTCCAATACACACATGCATGTGAACCCATTTGTCACATATGCCTCCTGAAAGAACTGGCCAGTTCACCATCTCTGCATCTCATCCACCTGAATTTTTTTCCAGCTCTTCCACTAACATGCAAATCCTCCCTCCTACCCCTTCCCTGACTTCTAACTTTTCACTCTTCCCACCCACCATCACCACCATTCTTCAAGATCATATTTAGGTGCCGTGATCTCCATAAAGCTTTCACTGATTGCTCCAGCCCAGGAGGATCTTGCCTCCCCCAAACCAATGGGATCAAACTTGCACAGAAGTGAGTGTCATTAAACCATACATAAGGATCTCAATGAGCACATTGGATTAGAAAAACACACAGAGAATTCTCCATGTTTTCCACTCTTTTTATTAAATATTTCCAAATTACATTTTAAGATGGTGCAGTCTCATTAGGGAGTGTTATGGATCCTTTGAGATTGGTATGGTTGATATATCTTCCCTAAACAGACAGCATCACATCACTTATCCCATTGTAAAGCCTAGGGAACATCTTTCTTCTTTATCCTCTGCAACATCCTATTTCTCTTCTTGCTGTCTAGTATTCTGTCTTTCTTAAATACTTGTAATTATTGATATTTCATATATGTGTTTCCCTTGGCTCCCACTTTCCCTCGTTCAGGAAGATCTGAGTTCAAATATTGCTATTGAATGAATAAATGAATTTTTAAAATGTCTTGCTCTAAGCAAGGCACTATGCTAAGTGTTGAGAATACAAATGCAAGTACAAAGCCCACTACCCTCTAGGAACTTATAATACAATGCTATGTGATTCTAGCATTGTCTATTCTAGACAAGTTATTAATAACAGTAACAATTGTAATAAGAGCTAGCTATAAAGTTTTATGGTTTGCAAAGATCTTTTCATGTATTGTCTCATTTTAATGATATAACATGTAAAGTGATTTGCAAAATTTAAGTAAATACTAGCAATTATTAGTGCTAGTATCATTTGGCCCTTATAACAACCTTAGGAAGTAGGTGATAGTACTATACTCATTTTACAAATAAGTATACTGAGGTAAAGAAGCCAGAGCTTTTCATCTAGTATGTATGGTGGCTGTTAAATACCCAATTTCTCTGACTACAATTTAGTTTCTTTTCCATCCTTCTTAACTTCTCCGGTGACTGTTTATATTGTTACTCAAACTCTTCTCCATGACATACTCTCTTGGTTTCCAGGACACCCGTTTCTCCTGGCTTTCCTGCTACCTATCTGAGGCATTCTCCTTTTCTGGATCTTCATCCAGATTATTCCCATTAACCATAAGTATTCTCTCCTTTTCCCAAGGCTCTTCCCTTCTGCCTCTCCTCTTTTCTATACTATTTCTCTGGGTGATCTCATTAGCTACCATAGATTCAATTGTCTTCATAGTAATGGTTCTCCTCAGCCCTAAGCTTTCTGATGACCAACCATCTTAAAAAACAGCTCAAATTGGATGCCTTGTAAACATCTTAAACCCAGCATATACAACATATCTTTCCAACCAAACTTTCCATCTTTCTCAACCTTAAATTTTTAGTCAAAGCTCAGTTTTTCCACATAAGAATTCAATCTCTCCCTTCTCCAATCTACCCATCAAACAGCCATCAAATATTTTTCCTTAAGCTCAAAACAGACCACATCACTTCCCTCCTCCATAGGCACCCGTGGCTCCCAATTGCCTCTAAAATCAACCATAAACTCCTTAGCCAGGCATTTAAAGACTATCTCAATCTGATTTACATCTACCTTAAGCAGTGCTATTATACATTATTCCCTTTCATGCAATTTGTGAGCCTGGCAAAGTGACCTCTCTTTTTTCCTCCATTTTTCAGCAGTAAAATTTTACACAGCTGTCCCCCAGGTCTGAATTTTTCCTCCCCATAGAATCCCTTTCTTCCTTCAAGACATGGCCCAAATAGTCTCTACTTCATGAAGTCTTTCACAATTCCCACTATAATTAGTGCCTTCTCCTCAACTACCTTAAATTTTCAACACTTCATGTATATTCTATTAATATTTATTCTGTATACACTTATTTGTATAGTTGCTATCTTCCTCATTGGAATATGTCTTTTTTTGAAGAAGAATTTTTTTTCATTGTTTTTCTAGATGTCTAAAATAGTCTTTAGAAAATAAAAGAAAATAGTCAGATAGTTGAGTGGATAGAACACTGGATCTAGAATCAGAAAGATATCCTGCCTCAGGAACTTCCTAGCTATATTACCATTTAACATTTTCAGCCTCAGTTTTTTATCTGCAAAATGAGAATTAAAATAGTAATTATTTCCAAAGGGTTGTTATAAGGATAAAAAAGAGATAAAATTTGTAAAGCATTTTACAAACTTAATGTACCATGTGAATGCTACCTGTTATTATTATAAGGGACTTAATAAATGTTCGTTAATTAGTTGATAAAGCACAAATATATCTCAGGCCATTCTGAAATGTTCTACCTTCCTCTATTCAAATCTGACAAGGAGACATATGTCTATATTTCTTTTAATGAAATAGAATAAAGGAAGCAGCTTGATAGAAACTGATAAGCAATAGAAAATCACATCAGTCTAAGAGAATGTTATAGCTGAAAGGGATCATCTCACCCAATGCCCTTCATGTGAGAAATAGGGAAACTGGTATTCTCAGAAAAGGAGAGACTTATCCAAGGTCACACAACTAGGTGGTGGTAAACAAACTCAGGATTTGGGCATAGCTTTCCTGGCTCTGATCCCTGGTAGCCCTTCTTTAATACCATAAGCATATTAGCAGAGCCTCAGCCATAATTTGGAATTATTTCTCTTTCTGTAAGATGTTTTTAAATGGGTCCCCAAATAATTGGAAACTTGAAGCAGACTCATTTGATTGATATGGATTGTGTGTTTGAAATAAACATCCACTGAGGATAATTGTGATCACTTCTCCCTTAAAGATTAGTTTTGGAGATCCAACTCCACAGTTCATGTATACGGAAAGCATCCATGTGTATGGGTTTTAATCTGTAAGGAAATTAAATGTAAAATAGGTCTTGTTCGTGCATTCCTTGTGGCTTTAACATTTCACTGTAGATGAGATAACACAGCTTTTATTGAGCTTGGGTGATCCACTTTAATAAGCCAAGGGACTAGAGGTCCTTATTGTTTCCACGAAGTCATAAACTACTGAAAAGACAGGAAAAACTGAAGGAGTCCTTGCCTGCAACAAACACATTTTTCTTCCTCCTTTCTCTGTACACAATCATCAAAATGGCTGTTTCCAGAAGAACAGTATTTTTGGAGAGGCAGCATGTCCTAATGTACAAAGAATGGGGCTTGGAGCTTGACAGGGCCCAGATTCAATTTCACTTCAGGCTCTAGTTGCCTATATGACCCTAGACAAATATCTTAATCTGTCTGAGTCTCCTCTATAATATAAGAGCTTTGAACTGAGTAACCTCAAAGGCCCATGCTAGCTCTAAATCCATGATTCTGTGATCCAAAGATCTGGCATTTTGGGTCTTGCTTCTGACAAATGCAGTCTGTATGATCCCAGCCAAGACATTTAACCCTTTCATGTCCCCAAGGTAATTTCCCAAGATTATAAATTGGAGAATAGTTTTCTTTCTATGTTGGTGGATGGAGATTCCATACCTGAATATCTTTAAACAAATAAAAACCACAGATCTAAACAAGTTATTAGTATAAATTCTAGGGAGGCAAATAAAATAGCTCTAGTTATTCTAAAAGAACTTAAATGAAACAGAAGGAAATTACATCCTCAAACAACCAACACTTATATATGCCCAGCACCATGCTTGACGCCAAGGCCTACTTGTGTGACCTTAAGTCAGTCCCTTCCCTTCTGCTTTCATTTTTTTTTCATCTCATATGGAGAATGGGTGAGAGATTGAATCTACAATTCCTTAAGGTGCCTTTTAACTCTGAATTTGGGATACTTTGATTGTCACCTGATGGTTCAAGTCAAAGAAGCCAGGATTGGTGATCTCCAAGTAAGGTCTTTAAGGAAAAAACTTCAAAATCAGAGATGTAAAGAGTTCTAAAATTATAAGCTATTATTAATATTTTATATATCTCCTCCTTGGCCTTCTTCAATGTTTCTGTCTCTCCCCTGGCTACCTGTTCTCCTCTTTCCCACTAATGTTCTGAGTATTTTGGTTGCCAAGGAGACTACTCAGCTACAAAATGAAAGGGAAATGATTCTCAAGCCTTCCATAACTAGGGCATTTTCTTTTAGGCAAATAAAGTGTCAAAGTGATTTGTAATCTAGAGGAAAAAAACTGTTGGCATGAGTAAGAAGTCTGTTTTGAGCGATAAATGCAACATATTTGGAAGAGAAATACTTATGGATCCTCCACTAGCTAATATTCTAGTTAAATGGCTGGCTTCTCCTCCCTTCATGCCCTTGCACACAGTCCATGTCGGGTACACACTCAGTGCTCATGCCTACCTCTTTCACTCCCTAGATTGATTTAGTTCAAGTCCCATTATCTACATGAGGCTATTTCTTATTTTCATTCCAGTTACTAATATTTTCTCTTTCTTGAAATTACTTTGCATTGTTTATCATAAACAATATATTTACTCTTTTGCACCCATGTTGCCATTCCCTAAGAGATGTACATTGCTTGGAGAAAATGACCTTTCTTGGGAGGGAGGGGATAATATTCCTAGTGCCAGTCATCGTGTTCTTTCAGAGTGGACGCTTCATAAATCTTTATGGTAGGTACCTTTGTGGGAGAGGACTGGCACTGGAGGAAGAAGAGTTGGACTCAAATCCAACCTTTGACAACTGCCATTCCATCTCACTGGCCTTCAATTTCCTCATATTTAAAATGAAAGGATTAGGCAAGGTGACCTCTTATTTCTTTTGATTCCATGAAGTCAAGAATTGGGAGTAAATTCAGAATCTAATCTCTGGAGATATCCAAAGTCCTAATCTCATCTGTGTCTGTCCTGTATACAGTGACTCAGTATAACACCATCTTACATTGGAATATTACCGTAGTGTCTGGAGAAGTTATTCCTCCCCCCCCAAAAAAAATATACATGGAAAACCAGGCTTCACTCTTTTAAAAATTATTTAGCAAAGAAGAATAGGATTTTTTAAAATTGTTTCTATCCCTTGGAAATTTAAGTTTCATTTTAGACTAAACTCACCTAGTTTCTGTGGCAACTTTCCAATTCATTTTATAGGAGAGAGAGAAGAAGAAAGGAAGAATTCAACAGGGCATCCCTATGTCCATAAATAAGGGGTTGTGATTTTTGTGGTGCAGACTGGAACCCTTCTCAAATATATAGCCTTAGAAGATTCCCTGACACTCAAAAGCATAAAGTGACTCAAGACTGGGAGAGTTAAAGTAACTATCCCATGGTCACACAAGCAAGTAACTGATAACTCTTGCCTCCACTTGACTCCAAGTCTATTATTATTCTATTTCCTTCATGATCTGAATTCCTTGTGTGGATACTCATATATATGTGCAGGAAGTCAGAGGCTCTAAAAGACCACATCTATTCAGCTCTTGGAAAAAGGTGATAGAACAGGGTGTGGGGTGTTTACAGGGAAAAAGGGCTTCAACTTATCCTGTAGCAAAGCTGATTATTGAGCATATCAGGGAAGTAGATTTAGCATGAACACAAGGAAGACATTTCTAACCCAGTCAAGCCCAGTGGCTCTCTCATAAGGGAATGAATTCCCTGTCACTAGATGTGTTCACACAGAAGATGGATGATTCCACACCATCTGTTTTATAGAGGGAAATCCTGCTTTGAGGTTGTGGGACTGGATGGATTAGATTGTCTCCAACTAGAGTTGGATGATGCCTTCTGAAGTTAAGGATGGGGGCTGGACTTTCCATTCAATCCCCCCTCCACCTTTTTTTTTCTTTTGCCCTGCACAAGTGCAGGGATGTCCCATTCTTCTACATATCTCTATGTTTCAGACACAGCATCAGTGTCTCTAGGATGGAGCAGGGTCTTTTTCTAGCTAAAGAATGGAGTCCACTAAACCCAGAATACCAGGGAATGACTGAGAAATAATATCCTGCCAACCCAATAGTTTCCCTTTAAAGAAAACTCTAAGTTAGATGTAATTGGTAGATTCCCTTTGGGAACTCTACCTAAAGTTAGGAGAGAGGAGGAAAAAAAATCTTAGCTTGGTCAATATTTTTTTTAATCTCTTGCTAAATTGTTAATGCCTTGAGAGTAAGGGTACTCTCTTGTCTAAATTTTATATCTTCTTCAGCACCTGGCACAAGGAATTATTCAAAATATATGTGTCTCATTTGCATTTAGTGATTTTGTCAAAACATTGGATTTATGCTTGTAAGACCTCAGTGTAACTCAAAAAATCATTTTTTCCAGATTCTCATTCAAATTGGGAATTTTTTTAGCTAGCATTTGACCCCAGTGGTAATGGATATTTCCATTCTTCCCAATAGCCATTTCTCGCCAGCCTAGCTTCAGGCCCAACTCTTAACAGATGGCAATATCCCATTTAATTTACAAAGACATAAGGTTATAGATTCAGAGTGAGAAAGAACCTTATAGGTCTTTCAGCTAGTTGTTTCAATTGTGTCTAGACCTTCATCATCCCATTTGAGATTTTCTTAGCAGAGATACTGGAATGGTTTGCCATATCCTTCTCTAGCTCATTTTACAGATGAGGAAACTGAGGCAAACAGGGTGAAATATTTAATTAGATCAGAAGGTCAGAAGCTTAGAACTAGAAAGGACCTCTTAGTAGGCAATTAAGCAACTTTCTCCTTTTATAAATGAGTAAACTGAACTTAAGAGAAATGAAATAATGTTCTTTGAACCTCAGCATCAAGTATCTGAGACAGGATTTGAATTCTTGACTCCCAAGTCCAATGCTCTCTCCCCAGTGGTCACAAAGCATGACCTAAAGTCAACTAAGTTTTATGTGACAGATGATGATATCGTATTTAATTTACAAAGTCGTAAGATTATAGATTCAGAGTGAAAAAGGACAATTGTTTCAATTGTGTCCAAATCTTCATCATCCCATTTGGGGTTTTCTTGGCAGAGATACTGGAGTGGTTTGCCAGTTCATTTTACAGATGAGGAAACTGAGGCAAACAGAGTTAAGTGACTTGCCTAGGGTCACAGAACTAATAAGTGTCTGAAGTTGGATTTGAACTCAGGAAGATGAGTCTTCCTGACTTCATGTCCAGCACTCTATCCACTATGGTGCCACCTAGATGTACCATCTAGTCCTACTTCACTCCCTTTTGTGGAAAAGGAAATTGAGACCTGGAAAAGAATGCTCAAATTCACACAGGGAATAAGAGTTAAACCTAGGTCCAAATCACAGGATTATAGTTTGTGGAATCACAGACAGACCTTAGAAGCCATCTAGTCAAAATCTTTCATGAATAATGAAAAAATAAGATGCCATAGTTACTAGAAGAGTGAGGTCATTGATAATGCTTATTAACACCATTGTTGGGGTATTGGATTACCAGGGCAGATCAAGCATGTTCTTGTAGTTTCTGAATAACAGCTAAGTGGGAAGGGATGCAGGTTTCTCAAGAAGCTTTTGTAGAGGCAATCAAGTTTTAGATATGCTTCACAATTGTTTGTGAGGACCCAGAATTGAAAGCACTGATCAGTCAGTTCTACCATGTTCCAGCTCTCTTTAGAGCAGACAATACATCTCTGTAGAGTGTGTGGTGCTAGTAGTTAAGAAAAGAAGACTTTTCTAGATCAATGTAATTTTGCTTCTTTACCTGCCCTGGTCTTGCATCAGCATCTATGGTTTATGAGGTCATCCTAAGATTACAATAGTTGGTATTCTTAGCCATGACTACCTTTTTCTATTTGCTCTCCTTAATGGTCATCAACTGAGATAATAACCTATTTCTTAAAATTGTAGTTTTAAGAAACTATTTCAATTACATATACCTTTTCTGAAATATTAATGAAGAACAGAGGATTTATTCATACAATCTTAGAATATCAAAAATGAGATGGCCTTGGAACATAAAATATCTACCAGAGTTGGAAGAAGTCTTCAGGCAGAGTGATCATCCAGGATGTGAATGCTGTTGGGGAATAGTGGAAAAAGAGAGGTTCAAAGAGTCAGAGTAAAGCTCAGAGAGGAATGAAAGAACTATAGCTCTTGGCTTTAATAGCCTTCACATATAAAATGAAAGTGTTGGAACAAAGGTATAGGGACAAGGGAGAAAAAATGGAATCGGAGATTGTTCAGTCATTCAGTCCTGTCTGACTTTTCATGGGACTTTCTTGGTAAAGACAACAGAGAGGTTTGCCATTTCCTTCTTCAGGTCACTTTACAGATGAGGAAACTGAGGCAGACAGCATGAAGTGACCTGCCCAAGACCATACAGCTAAGACGTATCTGAGGCTAGATTTGAACATAGGTATTCCTGACTCCAGCATTCTATCTAACTGCCTCTGGGATCAGATGAATGGGTTCAACTGCCTCCGGGATCAAATGACTGGGTTCAAATGAGGATTACATGGCCTCCAAGATAATTTTCTACCATTGAAATCTTCAGCAAGGTGCACAACCTTCCTAGGCTTCTATTTGCTTGTCTGTAAAATGGCGAGTTTGGGCTGACTTCCAAGCTCTAGATTGATGATCTTCACATCAGTCTGTAAAATGAGGAGGGTTGGACTAATGACTGCTGAGGTCCTTCCCAGCTTTAAATCTGTGATCCTGTAATCAATCTGTAAGATGAAGAGGGTGGGAATCAATGGCCTCTGTGATGATATTTAAGATTGTGTCCATCTCTAAATGAGTTTTATGATGGTCACTTATCTTCATCACCCTCTCCCCCTTAGGAAAAAAAAACTAGTCTTCCTTTCCCTTCTCCTCCTTCTCAGCTCTCATTCACCTCTTTTTCTCCTACCCTCCCCTTGCTTCCTTCTCTCTCCCATCTTCTCCTTTCCCTTTCCCTTCCCTCCCATCCAGAATACATGGCTTCAGTTAAAACATCTTTACCACAAAAGTCTCCCAGGAGAGAAGCCTTTCAGGACTGAATGAGGATTGCCCTACATGACAAAGAAGAACTTTCCCACCATGTGCTGCAGGATTATAAGCTTCCCCCCACCTAGTGAAATGCATATGCTGAGTGGATAAGCTAAGTAGTGCATTTCCATCTGGACTGTTGGACCTAAAATAATGTTGAATGGTGAAATGAGAGCACGGCAGCATGGCTGAGCACTATTGCTATTCCCCCAACTGCTACCTTGCCAGTCTTTGAAGCAGCAACATAGTGAGCCATGATGCCCTTCTGACTCACCATCTGCAACTCCAGCAAACTTCGCAGAGTTATGGAGAGTAAGATCTGCCTGGCTCACAACTGAGCTAGGTTGGGTTTATTCTCTGGCATAAATCAATAGTTAAAGGGATCTCAGACACCATTTAGTCTTACCCCCATCATTATACAGATGAGGAAACCAAGGCCAAAGGATCTATGAGATCATAAGGGACCGCAGAAGCTTACTTGGCCCATTCCCCACATTATTTTGTAGGTGAGTGATGTTATTGAATAAATTGTTTTCATTTTGCTCACTTCACATTGTATCAGTTCATACAAGTCTTCCTAGGCTTTTCTCTCTAACCATCTCCTTGACTGTATCTTATAATATAAGAGTATTCCATCACATTCAGATACCATAACCTGTTCATCCATTCCTCAATTGATGAGAATTCTAGGGCCATCTCAAGATGTTCAGGTCTATATCTGGCCACTGGTCCCAGATGGCTCTGGAGGAGAAAGTCAGGCAGGTGACCTTGCACAGTCCTCCCTCCCTTCAATCCAAGTCACTTTTGTGTCACAGCATCATCTTCCTGATGTCATGGTCCTCCTCAAGGACTAAGGACAACCTACAATAACAGTGGGTATCTTCTCAGTTTCTATTTCTTTTCCACCAGAACAAAGAAAAAAAAAACAAAACAAAAAAAAGGAAGGCAGCTAGGTGGTACCATAATGGATGGAGAGCCAGGTCTGTAGTAAAAAAGTCATCTTGAGTTTCAGTCTAGTCTCAGACACTTCCTAGCTGCGTGACCCTGCCAAGTCACTTAATCTCTGTCTGCCTCAGTTTTTTTTTTCATCTATAGAATGGGTATAATAATAGCATCTACCTCCCAGGGTTGTTGTGAGGATCGCATAAGTCAATCCTTGAAAAGTTCCTGGTACCTAATAAACACTTGTTCCCCTCACCTCTAACTCTTAGAATTTTCATCTTTATTTATAGCTTCTTATATATATACACGTGTGTGTGTGTGTAAAATTTCTTGCAGGAAGTCTTTTCTGATCTACTTAGTTGTCAGTGTTCTACTCTTTCTTCTCTTAGGAATTTATATGTGTAAAATATGAGCACTCTAAGGACAGACTCTTTATTATTTTTAGTAACCTAATTTGGTGCCAGGAACATAATAGGTGTTTAATAAATGCTTGCTGAATTGGGTTGGTAGTGAGTTCACTGGTGGATTTAAAACAAAGGTTGGATGGCCACTTATCTGACATGTTAAGAAAGGTGTTCCTTTTGAGGCACAGGTGAAACCAGCTGGCCTGTGGTGTTCCTTGGATCTCTGAGATTTTGCTATTCTTTTCACATCTCTTCACCCAAAAGAGCCAATGTTGCCATATATTTCTTGTCTTTCCTTCTCTGTAAACATAATCTCTCCACCACTTCTTTCACTTTAACTTAACAATCTGACTTAACTGATTGGGAGATACATTGGGGAATGTGTTTGTGCTTCAGATCATGTTGAAATGAATTTATTTTCATTTATCCATACTTCTTTCTATTTAGCAAAGTGCCTTATGTATGTGTTAAAATAAATCTAAATCATTTGGACCTCCTGATTAGACGGTTTAATGGAATATTCTGTATTCAGATTTCATTAAGCTCCTCTTCTCTGACAGCAACAAAAATAGATAAAAAAAAGCTAATCAAAGGTCTGGTGGAATAAGAGAGCCTTATCTTATAGCCTGCCTATCGAATGCCAGATTCTCTGCAGAGAAAAGATCCGAGTTGAGTTTCAGAGTCCAATGCTTTCAAGGACAAGGATTGTATAAAAAGTCCTGTATTAGAGAGAGGTACTGTCAGAGTATGGCAAGAAAGTGGGTTTAAGTCTTGCTTTGGATACATCCTGGCCCTGCCTTCAGGGAGCTTATCCTCCATTGCAAGAAGGGGGGAGGGCTAACATGTACACAAATCAGTAAATACACAGTGCAAAGTAATTTACAGAACACTTTACTACTCAGATGTTCTTAATTCAAATTGAATATTTTAATAAGTTGTGTTTAGCCAATATTTGCAATCCAGATTATCACTTTCAAAAGGTCAAGCACCTGTAAATAGTCAAGCCATTTAATTTCTAAGAACCCCCATTTCCTGCTTCATAAAATGAAGGAATTGGATTTTGCCCTTTTACGTCCATTCTGACTCTCATTTTATCATTCTGTGATTTTTTTCTTACGCTAGCCCTCCATTCGAGCAATATTTATTAAGTGCCACCTGTATTCAGTTCCTGCTTGGCCTTGAAGGGAGATAATAAGTTGAACCAAGATCCTGCAAGTGTTTCTACTCTCTCCTTTCTCAGAATTCTAGCAAGAGTCCTAGATTGGTCATTATCCAAACCCTTCTTCTGTTGGCTTTCTGCTGCCCTATGCTGAAATTAGGAGCACCCCAAATATTTATCCATAGATTTATGGAGCCATACAATTGTGTTCAGAATAAATAGCAATCTTAGAGGTCACATAGCTCATTCTCTTTATCCCTTATTTTATAGATGAGGAAACTGAGACCCAGAAAGGTAAAGAAGCTCTCCCCAGGGTCTTCTAGAGAATAAACAGCTGAGTCAGGGTTGGAAACCCGACCTCTTGATTCTGAATCCTACATTCTTCTAAACAATAAGAATGGCTATGGAATAGTACTGAATTTTGTTGAATGGAGCAGGCAGAATAGTGCTTAATAAGTCTTTTGATGACAAGGAAAAAACATGGGGAAACAGACAAGAAGATCATGGAAATATGAAAAATAGCAACATACCATATGCCTATAGCAGCACGTAAAGACCATGAAGTTGGCATCAGGGAAGATTTGGGTTTGAATAACAACTTTTGATGCCCAAGAATGGGGTAAACATAAGTCACTTCACATCTCTCATTCACTATTTCCTCATTTGCAAAATGTGAAGAGTAATTCTCATCAGTGCCCATCTGTCATGAAGATCAAATCACAGCCTAAGGTGTTGTGCAAACTCTTAATTCACTCTGTGAATGTTTTGTTTCCACCATTCTTTTGAAACTGTGCATGTGGGTGAGAGAGTGTATGAGTGTATATATGTTCTAAGTATGTATGCATGTAGTATTTCTTCATGTGTATGTTCCTCTTCTTACTATTCCTCTTCTTCTTCCCCTTCTCCTCCTCTTCTTTCTCCTCCTCCTCCTCCTCCTCTCTTCTTCTCTTCTTCCTCTTCCTCCTCTCCCTCTCCTTCTCCCTCTCTCTCTCCATCTCTCTTTCCCTCATCCTCTCCCCTCCCTCTTCCTCTTCCTCTCCCTCTCCCTCTTCTTCCCCTCTTCCTCTTCCTCCTATTCTCCCCCACTCCTCCTTTTTCTTCTTTCTCCTTCTTTCTTTTTTCTCTCTCCATTCCTCCTTTTCTATAACACACATATATGTAGTGTATATATATATATTTATATGCATATATATACACACTTGCAGTTATATGTGTAGAACATTAGTACATATTTACATACTCTTTGTAGATGCATTGTATGTACACACACACACACACACACACACACACACACACATATATATATATATATATATATATATATATATACACTTTTATCTTCCCCTCTCTCCAATAGAATATAAGTTCCTTGGAAGTAGAAATTTTGTTTCCTTCTTTTTATTTCCATCTCCTGTGCCTAGAACAATTTCTGGCACATAGTGGATTTTTGAATTGATTGACATGCCCCACAGTTTCTCCTTGACAGGGCTTAGAGTTACAAAGGAAGTATTACCATAACATAACACATTTTGAATGAACCTAAAATTTGACAATAAATCTGACTTGACTTCACTATGCCCTAGATCAGGGCATCTTTATGGATCAGATGTTTGCTAGCTAATGAATTCTCCTTTTCTTGTCTTCTGTCACCTTTCATGCAGTCGGAGGTTTCCTGGATCCCCAACAAGCACTACTCCGGGATATATGGTCTGATGAAGCTGGTTCTGACCAAGACCCTTCCTGCCAATATGGAGCGAGTCATCGTTCTGGACACTGATATCACATTTGCTACCGACATCGCAGAGCTCTGGGCTGTGTTCCACAAATTCAAAGGTAAAAGTCATTTTTCTTGAGAAAAGGGAGTAGCCTCCAAAGCACTCAAGGGATTTACAATGAAGATTATATCAACTCTCGACTATCCATGCTGCTGAAGGAATGATGGATAATCCAAGCAAAATATGAGTCCTGTGTTTATTATCATTTTTCATACCATGTTTCTCAAAAAAAGATAGAAATACAACTAACGGTATTTGGATTATGTTTATTTGAGTTAGTCTTTTTTTTAAATAAAGAAGAGACTGAAAGGAAAGAGATATAGATCATGTCAACAAAGCAGGGGATTTAAAATCAGAAGATTCCTACTTTAAATCCCAGATTTACCACTTTTTATTTCAGGAACCTTCACTTAGCCTCTCTAGAAATCGATTTCATTCTTTAGAATGGTGATAGGAATAAGTTATGGAGTGAATAATTTCCAAAGTCTCTTCCAGCTCTGAACCTGTGCATGGTATTATAATCTTAAGAATTATCCTAGCATGCAATATTGAATGGTGAGGTTCAAAGGCCTGGTGACTGGTTGGGGCAAGCCAGTCTGACTGAGATTAACAGTCTACCATAGTGCATTGTGTTGCATGTGGATGCAACTAATAGTGTCTGGAGCGTTGTTCTTCTTAGGAAGTCAAAGAATGCAGATACTTGAAGGGATGGAGAGGCTTTAGAAATGTCTTTCATTTGCTGTTACTTTTATTCACTTTGTGTTATTCATTACATTTATCATTGTTGACATTCATCATTGTTGAAGTAGGTTAGCATCAGTTGGCCTATAGCACTAGATCCAAGGTTGTTAACTTGGGGATCCATGAACTTGTAGATGGATAGATAACTATATTTAATATAGATTGCTTCTTTTATCATCCTAATATTTTGGGGGGGAGTTTGCTTTTAAAACCATCATTCTAAGAACAGATCTGTCGGTTTCATCACATTGTCAAAGGGGATCATAACACAAAAAAGGTTAAGAAACCTGTTGCTCCCTCCTTTGCACTCGATTGTGCTTCCTATTGCAGAATAATACATGTTCCTGGTGGGTAAGTTTGTTATTAAGAAGAGTAATAAGCTAAAAGACTGTGACTGAGTAAAATATATACACATACATATATATGTAGTATATGTAAGTGTATATAAACTCTGTGTGTGTGTGTGTGTATGTGTGTGTGGTGAGAGACAGAGATAGACAATGTATGATTAGACTTGAAAGAAATGGAACATTTAAGTAACTTCATATTCTAAACTTTATTCCATTATCAGTTTAACTAGATCTTGGGCTGAAAAATACAATTCCTTTTTTTCTTCATATCTCATATTCCTTTTAATCTTGTTCTGTAGAGTATCTAATCGGCCAGTCTGATGACACCCAATATTTACCTCCCCATTGTCATTTATTGCATAATCATTCATTTTTTTTTCAGAGATGGATGCATCCCTTGTCTAATTGTGACATGGCAGCATCAGTAAAATGTTGCTATTTTTATAATGGTCCTTTGTTTTCATGAAAAGTGTGGGGTCAGTAATGAAGTTTTGAAATTTCTCAAAGACAACTCAACCATCTCATTAGCCTCCTGTTCAGTTCTTGTCTCAACCTCTGACCACCTACACTGCCCATCCTCAATATGCATACAAACTCTATAGAATGTTCTTTCGAATACATGTTGCACTCTGGGTATTAGCCATTCTTCATCCACTTGAATTTTCCTGTGGATGTCAGCTGTCATGTGTCACATGTGTGCCTATGTCAATGAGATGTTATCTAGAATTTCTCCTCATTCCGGTCATTGCCCTGAAGGCTTATCCATATGCAACTCTCCCAAGAGTTTCCATCCCAATGTTGTTTTTTTGGAGGGGGAACAGGAAAGCAAATAAAGAGTATATTTCAAGGTCAACACATTAGCAGGGAAAACATGAATGTGAGGAGCTAAGATTATAGAAGCTAAAGTATAATGATTCATTCTTGCTTAGGTTTATATCTCATACCCCAGTTACTTTGTTGTTGTTTTTTTATATATATATATAAAGCTTTTTATTTACAAAACATGAGTGACCTTTCAACATTGACCTTTGCAAAAAACTTTTTTTTTCCCCAAGCTTTTCCCTTCCTTCCCCCCACCCCCCACCCCTAGATGACAGGTAATCTAATACATGCTAAATAGGATAAATTATATGACAAATACAATACATGTATACACATCTATACAGTT